>JAGKTI010002644.1:21839-46444 GCA_018397915.1 Birgus latro | reverse complement strand
ACACACACACAAACAAACAAAAACATGCACACACACACACACACACACACACACACACACACATGTCCTCTTCCTTTCATGGTGACAGCTTCTTAATGAAATAAAAAAAATGACTGGTGTCTGGAGTGATTCTCTGCCAGCATATATTGTCCGTTGCTTCCGAAATCCATTGATTCGAGGTCCGTAGCATCGAGCATCGACTGTATGTGTGTGTATGTATGTGTGAGCAGTTGCAGAATTCCAGTTTGTACAAAGTTTTAAGTTAGTAAGCAGATCAGATACACTATAGATATGTGTGAAACCCATTAGTATAGAGTGAAATACTGTATATTCATTTGAAGTACAGTACATTATATATTTAGAAATGTTATTCATTGCATGGTGATACCGTAAACGTAAGTTAACATGTATGTTAAGGACTGTTGATGTCTTCCATGATTACATTATAGGTACTGAATAGATGTATTCTTGTGTCATTGTATGTTCACTTCCTTAGACTGGGAAAGACAGTTGTTCTCTCCAAACATTCCCCATGGAGATTTTTTCTTTTTTTTTCTTTATAGTTGAGTCTGTGAGAGGTGCAGTGGTTTAGTAGTTTGAACATCCCAGTTAGAGTGATGGTCTTGCATAAGTTCAAACCCCAAGAGGTAACTGGAGGTTTGTTGATCATATAGTGCTGCCAGATAGGAGTAGGTTGGTCATCTAATCCTAAATACATTGGATTATGTTAGCCTAACCCTGAACCCCTACACCTCAAAGGATAAAATAGGATTTTTTAATTTTTAATAATTCATATGATGCATGCATTTTGAGAATTTAAGTACAGTATGCACAGCTAAGATTTTACATGATGGTATTGGTAACTACTGTATATTGTTTTTCAGGATACACTGCAAGTGTTACATTACTGTATCTAAAGAATGTCTTATGTATAGCCAGTAATGTTATAGATATTCATGACCTTATTGTGTGTGTGTGTGTGTGCAAATGAATTTTGTTGCAGTTTATAGTTACCAACATTTGGCTTGTAGACCTAATGCTGTGAAGGGAAGGTCATGTCTCAGATTAAGATGCATACCATGTTGCATTGTTTTAATTCAAGAAATACTGATTGTTTTTGTTTACTTTTAGTACAGGTACAAACTAAAGTAACACTTTGTCCTAGAATAATATTCATTACATTCTGATAATCCAGTTAATGAAGAGCAAAATTCATTGACAGTCAGAAAGATGCATTAGAAACAATCAGGCATGAAAAGTAATACAATTCATATGATTATGCCATCCTGAGAGAGAGAGAGAGAGAGAGAGAGAGAGAAGTTATAGTTTTTTTTAATTTTAAGCAAAAATGAGATATGAAAGAAAATGTAAAGATTTATTGTAGTATAAAAGGATTCACTATAGCAGAGAAATAAGTCCTTGCATCATCATTATTTTACTTACTGTAAATCGAACAGCTCATCTCCAGCATAATTTCTGAAATGCTACATAAGCCCATCATTTGAAGCAGATTGTTGTTTTAGGTAAAAATTTCCTTAACGTACTCTAGCAGTATTTTTGTGACATGCTGTTTTGTATGAATAAAGATCCATGCTGAAATTTGATAATCAGTACTGTATGTAATATACTGAGGTAATATATAATCACACAGTTGTGCAGTTCATTATTTAGATAATTTAAGAAGAGAAGGACAGTATAGACCATGTTATCTATAAAATACATAAACATTACTGTACTATTTACTGATTACATTTAGAACTTATCACTGAGTTCAGATCTTTGTGATAAATCTGATGGACACTAGTTTTTTTTACAGCAGCTTATTTTTTACTTTATTTATTTATTTATTTTTATCATACTGTAGTTTTAAGATGTGGTTTATTTTGATATTTCTTAGGACAGCATCTTTTAAGAGGAGTTCAGATCTTTGTGATAAATATGAAGGACACTAGTTTTTTTACAGCAGCTTATTATTATTATTTTTTATCATCATACAGCAGTGTTAAGATGTGGTTATTTTGATATTTCTTAGGACAGCATCTTTTAAAAGGAGAATAGTTAACCATTATGGCCTTTTATATCAGTGACAAGATTAATCCTTTTTAGTGTGAAGATATAAAGTTAACAATTATTATATAACATTATACAGCGCCTTAAAAGGACATCTTGGCCCCTTCAGTTCAGTGGCATGTACAGGGAGGTCCGTGAACAGCGCTCCAGTAGAATCTTGTATGTTGTGTGGATAGCTTAGTTTGCTGATGTGGGTGTGGCAGTGGGCATAGAAATAGATAAATAAATGAGGCATGATAGACATTGATAACACGGACTGAGCCATCCCCACAGCACCCAAGAAATCACCTGGTAAAGTGGAAGAGGAGCATTATATTAGAACCACTTTGTATTTTGCACTTTATTCGCACTGTGGCAAGATTATTTATTCAGATGAAGGGTGTGTTTTGAACTGATGGGGTTAAATACAGCCTTCATTACCCACTTTACTACCAGAGGTCTATTTTAAGTTGAATAAAATTGCCTAGAGATAGCAAGAATAACTCAGGGAAAAAATTGTCACTGGATTCAGCGGTGAAATCTTTGCCCAACTCTATTTTAAGTGTAGTATAATTGTCTAGAGATAGCAAGAATAACTCAGGAAAGAAATTGTCACTGGATGCAGGGGTGAAATATTTACTGGTCAGGCTTAATATTCTTCATTATTGATACTATGAAACTGCTGTAACATTCTTAATCCCTGTAACCCAGTGATGTAATTTTGATCTCACTCTTGCTATTGTACCATTCAGTGATTTTATTCAGCTTGAGAAGGACCTCTGGTTGTGAAGATATTTGTGTAGGCTATATAAAAGTCTTCATTTCAAAGTCTCTCATTCTGAGTAAAACTGAATAGAAAATTAGTCTCTCCTGTTCAGAATAAAATCATATACTATATAAAACACTTCTGTTTCAAAGTCTCTTGCTTAGTAAATAAAATTGTATGGAGATGGCAAGAAATGAATAAAAAAATATATCGCTAGATCCATAGAGCTAGGGTAATTATATTCTCCTGGTTCTTCAGCACTCAGTGTCCCTTTATTCAGGAAAACAGTGTTGTACAGTTAAGTCCTCTTTATATGGTACCTCTTTTGACATTATTTTGCTTCTACGTGCACAGTACCGTAATTACAGATAAACTGAATGTTAATGTTCCAGCTGAGACCTCCTCCTAGACTTTGGAAGATCTCACACAGACCACTCGTCATTTAGAGCCCTTACCTTAAAACCAAGAACCCAAACTGACTGGTTAAGTTCCATTGCTACCTATTAAGTTAAGGTGCTAGTTTCCCTTAATTTCTAATATCAGCTGTGTGAAAAATGTTGTGATATCTTGGAGCACATCACAGACATATTGTAAGGACTTAATGTACTTCACTTAATGGCAAACTGAAGTGACTACTGCCCCGAGGAAAACCTAAGTTGTGGTGTACAGTATTTCTCAGTCTAGAGCATGATGATTGTATATGTGAGATGAAGCCTTTCCTGGCTCCCATATCAGGTGAGATTGTTGGAAGTTCTAAAAATGATAGTACACCTGTTGTTTTACTTACCTGTTTCATGGTTTAGCCTGAGATTTTGGTATGCTGGTTAGTCTTAGAAGATGAGTTTTATTTCTAATTGTTATAGGCCCAAGCCTTCATCATCATCATTGTCATCATCATCCTAAGGATGGAGTGAGGTAGTTCTAGTTGTAAACAAGGAGAGCATGTATGAAAATGGAAGAACTGTCACCAACACGCCAGGTACAGACCCAACCATGGAGGCTCCAAACTGACTTGATTGAACTTGAATACATGTGAAGGACCATACGAGTATGCCCCTACTGGGCTTTATTAACCCAGCTGGGCCCAGTGTCCTCGGTATAGGACGGAACTGGCCATTTTCAAAAGTTAATCAAGGGAATCCCAGGGTAGAGACCTATGAGTTTAGTGACTATGAGCCAATAGGTGGAGGGCAGTATGCTTAGTACCCCTCCAGCACAATCCCTCACATAGGAACTCTGGGAGCTAATGGGTTAAGCACTGGCAAATTTAAGTTTCTTTTACCCATTTGTGCCCAGTGTCCTCAGTATAGGATGGAACTGGCTATTTTCAAAGTTAATGGAGAAGGAAACCCTGAGGTAAGCACCTATGAGCCTCATAACTATGGGCAGAGGGCAGTATGCTTAGTACCCTTCCAACACAATCCCTCACACAGGAACCCTGGGAACTAATGGGTTAAGTGACATGGCTGACAAGTAGTCTCAGACAGTTGCCTGTTGTCAGGTTTTGGGATTATCTAGACCTGTCATCTCATGTTTACATGGGTTGGAGACTCGGTGGTGTAGCTAGAAGGGTGGTCAGGGGGGGCAATGACCATTTAGGAAATATACCTGGCCGGCCTAATTTCTAACTCAATATCTCAAGACCCCCTAAAGAGATCTCTATGAGACTAACTGTAATTAAGGTTGCCCACTCTAGTTTTAAAATCCTGGCTCCAGGAATTAGGTTTCAATTCGCTGGACTTCAGGACAGAGGAACCCTCAGGTAAAATTATCCCATCTGTCCCAGGTGACAAGAGGCTGCCTATTAGCTGCCACTTCGAGAAGTGTGGGAGGGGAGAACTTTAATTCTCGTCTTTTACTTGTATCTTGTTACACAGCATATCGTACAGTAGGCAGTATTACCGGACCATTATATCGTACATACAGTAGTAAAGATTATTAGATTCTTTTTTATTTAACTGGTAAACTTGAAACTTTAATGTGCCAAAACTGTTTAGATCTATGAGCAATGCTTAAAAATTTGCGTCTTTCCTCACATTATAATTTACTTTTCAACTTGTGTAAAGAAGATGAAACTTTATGAAAAGAAACGTCTCATGAGAATGCGCTTCGTGACCTTCATGAGTGTTGGTCCATCAAAACAACAATGGCTGCTGAACAGGATGATGACCTTCTCGACAACTGGGAAGATATCGAAGAAAACCCGGTAAGTTAGCTTTTAAAATTATAGTAGGCACAGTCTAGTGATCAGATAATGAGGCTTGCGTAAATTAGTAGATATATATGTATGGGATCCCTCATAACGGAGTCAGCTGGAGCTTCTGTGACAACATTACTGCATTACTTTTCATATAAACTTTATTTAGGCCCTTTATTTACATTGGCATCAATAGTATTTAATGTAGCAGCGTTGGAGAAAACTAGCGCAACGTAATTTTTCTGTAAGTTTACAAATTCCTTATCTAAAGTTTCCCAATAGCCTTAGTACAAATAGGGTGCTTCTGAATACAATTTTCAGTTTTTTTATTCATGATTTTTTATGGCTTCTGTCATTGCCTTACAAACCTAGCCTAATAGTGCTGTGTATCTAAGAATGTCATGATCAGAGGAATCCAACTTGGTGGCTTGTAACTGTGTATAGCCTGTACTGTAATAAGTGCCTCATTATCTCTGTACAAATTGTATTGTATCTGATGCTAAATGGCAGCTGTGGATGCAGAAAGATAAATATTGCTTTTCAGCATCTGTTGAGTCTTGTTAGTTTTAATGTGTGCTGTAGTGATATTTCATTATTCATATCTTGATAGCATTTCCTTTGCAAAGTCAGTATACCATAAGGAGAAACAATCACGAATCATCAGAATCTTGTAATCCTAACCTGTGTAGTCATATTTAGTAAAGGGATTGTGAATTTTAGCTATGCAGTGTCTTCATGGCCATTTATACACTTGAAATTATTACTGCCTAACTAGTGCTGTACTTTTAAATGGTGATTTTAATGGAACATAATTTTTCCATTTCAGGCAGTATTAGAAAAGCGATTAGAAAAGTTGTCAGTCAAGAATTCTCAGTCCCATTCACAACCAACAGTGCAGTCGTAAGTACCGTAGTGTGGTTGTGTTGTAGGGTATTTTAGGTTTTTAATACAAATATGAACCAGATTGAGTCACTGCATCAGCATTGTATTTTTAATTGCTTTATATTTCAGTACTAATTATGACAAATGGAATACTGAAATAAGCATTCTTTGCCGAGCACTTGATTTTGTATGTGATGATTACTGTATATGGTTCCTGTGTAGTATGTGTTACAGAAGTTGCAGATATTTAACAGTGCTGAGCTTTCCCAATAAGATTATGTCGCTGCCTGTATTATTGTGTAGTTCCTGTTTTATGCATTACAGTATTTTCAAGGATTATAACAAATGAAAGATTTGTTGCTAGCCTATACTGTTTCAGTACAGTACAGTACTACAGGTCATCACACACATGCACTCTCTCTCTCTCTCTCTCTCTCTCTCTCTCTCTCTCTCTCTCTCTCTCTCTCTCTCTCTCTCTCTCTCTCTCTCTCTCTCTCTCTCTCTTAAATCCATTTGTAACTTTTTTTCTTTTTTTTCTAGAACTCCAGTTTTAACATGCGAGGATAACTCAAGAACACCATTCACTGCAGCTGAGCCCAAAATAATGATACTAAAACGACCTCAGGAGAAAATTGATTCTTCAGCCAATGGATTGATCAACAGGCAAAAGCAGCCAGTTAAATCTCTTGAGCAGGTATTTAACACATGTTTCTTTACTTTTCAGTGTTTTAACATTGCCATAAGCAGTGACCATATGCATAACTAATTACAGTACTGTCAGTGAATTGTATATTTTTTATATAATGACCATGGATTTATTTTTTGTCCAGTTTCCTTTTTTTTTTTTCTTTTTTTTTTTATGCTGTCCAGTCTCAGCCACTTTCATACATTTTTTTAGGCATTCATTGTGATCATGAACTTAAGAAACTTCCTTGCCAGTTGAACAATAAAATGATTGAATATGTGCTGGCAACTGCCAGACATTTTTATTCAGTTTAGGAAACATACTTCGTAGTCAAAGGTTTAAATTCTATTAGATCCTTTGATATGATTTTGTCTATAAATTTTTCTTTTTTTCTTTTTTTTTCTGTATTGGTGTGAGGCAGGTTATATCAGTTAACATAGGAAATTTCTGCTTTACTTAAAGAAATAATGGTAATCTCTAGCCTGTGTCACTGCCTCTTGAGAAGCTGTGTGATGGTTTCAGTGGTTTGATGTTGATTGGGGTCAGGAATTAGAGGTAATATTTAGAGTCCTTATTTGTTTGCCAGTAAAGCAGATTACATTGAAAAATTTCACATGGATAGCCCAGTTGTTGGTTTTAATACTATTGGCTGTTTTAGTACATATTCTCACCTTTAAATGCATAAGGGATCACTAATACTGAAAACTGAGAAATACGGTATGAAAAATTGCATTGTTGAATCCGTGAAGTTCTTAGGTATCAAATTAAAAAACAGTAATTCTTTTTTTTGTTTGCTTGTTTCTTGCAATCAACAGAGGCAGCAAGAATATGCAGAAGCGAGATTAAGAATACTTGGTGATGCTGGCAGCACTGAAGAAAAGCCCAAACCCATACAACAAAAATCTTTAGAGCAAGTATGTTTAAAGTTACTTTTATAGTTTTTTATACTCTGGTTTACTTGTGATAAACTGATTGTGAATTAGTTAATTTCTGAGATAGTTTTGCTGGTGAAATACAGTCAGTCTTAATTCAGAGTTGTTTCATTATTAAATTGCTGTTGATATAACACTGTTCTTCACAGAGTTGCTTTTGATTCACTGTAAACTTGCTCTGAAGTCGGATTTTTTTTTTTTTCCTACAGTCATGAACCAGAATTATGTTTTACTTAAGTTGTTTCATGTTTGGCCATGTGGAGAGGATTGAGAGTGAGAGATTAATGAGGAGAGAGTATGTGAGTGAAGTGGAGGGAGGAGGAGGCCGAGGATGAGATGGAGGGATTGAGTGGAAAGGTGTATATATATGAGAGAGGGGTGTGTGAGCTGGGGGAGGGCAGTCAAATGGTGGGGGACAGGACGTCATGGAGGCGAGTTATTTGTAAGGCATCTGGCAATAGATAGATAGTTTCATAACTTTCATGTAGAGTAGCATTCTGTTTGCACACATAACGGTTATGTTATTTGACTAATTAGACTTTCATTTTGCAGCACAGCACAGTATAGTATGTGATTACCTATGATTGTTGGTATGTTTCTCTACCTATCTATCTATCTATTGCCAGACGCCTCAATCCCGAACGGGGTGGCCACAAACAAATCGCCTCCATGTCACTCTGTCCCCTGCCATTTCACTACCACGCTCCCAACTCACACCCCCCTCTCTCATATACCTCTCCACTCCATCCCTCCATCTCATCCTCGGCCTCCCCCTCCCTCTTGCCCCCTCCACCTCACTCACATACACTCTCCTCGTCAATCTTTCACTCTCCATCCTCTCCACATGCCCAAACCACCTTAACGTGTTTTTCCTAACGCTTCCCATCACGTCCTCAACCTGCTGTATTGAAATTAGCAACATTTTACAGCGTGAGGCAGACTATGCAGCGGCCAGATTGCGGATTATGGGCTCAGCATCTAAGTCAGTGGAGGAACCCATGGTGTCAGGGTGAGTAGGACTTGTCTGGTTCTTTTGTCGTAGTGTAAAATCCTCTCAGTTTTTCTGTAATTAGTATGATACTGGTAGTGCTTACAGGAAACTTTAGTATTTTATCAGGTATGCACACCATGGTATTAGTTTTGATGTGAGAGCTGAAGTGAGACAGGCTGTCGGGTTACTGTAGATGTTGATATACTGTATGTATATATTTTTTTTTCAAAGTACACTGGATACATTACTACTGTAGCTAATCTAATGTAGGAACCCTGCAGAGAGAGTAGAGCATTAAAGTTGTGTTAAATATGTAACCTCATCAGTCAGATGACATAATTTTGATTTTACTGATGTTCCCCCTTTTCAGTTTTCCACAGTGTAAGGTATTTTGAACTGATGGGGTTAGATATACCTGTCATTAACTTCTTTTCCTTAAGAGGTTTTCCTTGTGCTAAATATTTTCATCTGAGGGTAATAAGAGTAAACTAAGAAATATGTTTTTGAAGTGAACAGATTAAAAACTTGTTGACTATGCCTGCTGTGTAAATGTGAATTATTAACTTTGTTCAGTGCAATGATATAGCAGACAACATTCCTCATCATTATCACAGTACCAGACAGGATTAGCTCATGTTACAACAGTGTATACAGTACTATGATCAACTTACCATTCTTCATTGTTATTCATTGCCAAAGAGTACATAACCAGAGTGACAGTGATGAATACCAGTTTGGTCCACAGGAGCTCTGGAGGTGGTAGTGTGTTAAACCTGCAGAAGGACACAGGGACCAGTGTGGGTGTGTTGCGAGCGCCCCGGGGTCCAGACGGCACTGTGGGGTTCGGTCGAGGGGGTGGCGGAAACAGGTAGCAGAAACTGAAGCAGGTGTCCAGTGTCGTGTCAGCTGGATGGCTTCTGGCAGAGGGTTGTATTCTCATTGGATTTGAAGCTTTCTTAGCACTTCATCAGCAGTTTCTCTTGCGTATTAGTATACACCAGGTGGTCTAGTGGTTAGAATGCCCTAGTCAGTGATGGCCTTCCATAGGCTTAATCTCCATGAAGAGTCTGGAGGGTTTTCAGTCATGTAATGTCATCTGGTCAAAGTAGAGTGGTTTTCTACGCTTAAATGTACTGGACTTTGGTGGCCTAGCCTCAGGCCCCTTCGCCTCTTCACCTTAACCCATGGCACGTGACTTACCTCGTGTGAGTAGGATTTTTAACAACGCATCACGAAGCCTTTCATAGCAGCGTCATGCAGTTTTAATGTGGTAGTAGGCTGTCTATTATCTCTCATCCCCATCCTCAAGGTTGAGCCCAGAAACAAGGAACAGTAGCTATGAATGAAATTAATGCACTTGGTAATCCATTTATCATGGCTTTAGTAACCAAGGAAGCCTCAGACCTGTTTAGAAAAACTGATTTTAATGCTAAATTTGTATGCAAGATTGACATTGACTAAAGAAAAACAGGCAAAGATGAAATAAATTATCAAAAGTAGCATATCACACTCAGATTATGGCATATTTGACTAACATGAAGAAGTCCCATATGGGTAGTTGCTGGTTTCTCACCAGCTGGAAAATTTCCTCCCATCACAAGAACTCTGTATCTGTTGTGAGTTGAGCAAAAAATATTTCATGGGTAGGTGTGTCATATCTATTCCAAGATTATGATGTACTTTTGAAGTACTTTTGTGATGGTGCTAAATTGGCCACATTGCTGCAGTCCAAAGGGCAATGGGGTTAGTTTGTGATTGGCTGTTTCCATTTTACTGTACTTGTTGAGCCTGAGGAGTTCTTCATTTTGTTCTTGCTACTGTCAGAGGATTGTATTGTACTTGGGAGAGAGCTTTCATAAGCTTGTGTCAAATGTTTGTACTGTATTTCACTTGGGGGAAACTTTCTGAACTGAAGGAATTAGATTTTGTATCAGTAAAGTCCTTCAGTTAGAGAGGATTTTCCATAGTTTAATACAGCCATCTGGCAGCAGAAAGGATATACTAAAAAGGACATCACCTGTCTTCAAGGGTTAATATCCTCATGTTTGTTAATGATGCAAACTGTGTTGCTGTTAAGAAGCTGTATGTAACAGATTAAGGTGGAATGTGTATGTGAGTGAGGTGGAAGAAGAGAGGGGGAGGGGGAGACTGTGGACGAGCTGCATACAGGGAGTGAAGACGTGAATGGAACAGGGTGTCTGAAGAAAGGGAAGCCTGATGGCAGAGGACAGGGTGACATGGAGGTAATTTGTTTGTGGCCACCCCAACCAGAATTAAGGTGTCTAGCCATGGATAGGTAGAGTATGCAAAAGGAATTACATAGGCGGAAGTGCTATAAAAACCTCCTATGCCAGCAAAAATGCAACCCACTGCTTTGTCCAGTGCTAGTATCCAGTGTTTTGTCCAGGGCTAGCATCAAGTGTTTTGTCCAAGGCTAGCATCTGGTGTTTGTTCCAAGACTAGTATCCAGTGTTTTGTCCAAGGCTAGCATCCAGTGTTGTGTCCAAGGCTAGCATCCAGTGTTGTGTCTAAGGCTAGCATCCAGTGTTGTGTCCAAGGCTAGCATCTGGTGTTTTATCCAAGGCTAGCATCTGGTGTTTTATCCAAGACTAGCATCTGGTGTTTTATCGAAGGCTAGTATCTGGTGTTTTATCCAAGACTAGCATCTGGTGTTTTAGCCAAGGCTAGCATCTAGTGTCTCAGCCGTTTTGTTTCATCAGAGGTTGGTGTCCAGTTTTGTGGTAGCTTCATTGGTTTCCAGTCTCCCAGTTTTCCTGGCACCACCACTAGTGGAGAGTCTTAATCCCTTCAGTACATTTTTTTTTTTCCCTTGTATATTTTTGATGATTCCATATGATTTTATTCAGCTTTTAAACTAGAGAGTGTTTTAAATAATTGGAGACATGAATTTAAAAGTAGGACTGAAGTGGATGGAGTTGTTGGTGAGTGGGGTGTGGCTGCAGGAATGGATGAGAGTGGCAGGGCTCTTGTGGACTTTTGTGTGGGGAGGGGGTTGGTGATAGCCAATACCCTCTTTAGGCACAAAATAATCCACAGGTATACATGACGAGTGATGAGAAGGGTGGGTGGTGAACTGAATGAACGGAAGGCAGTGATTGATTGTGCGTGTGTGTGGATGACAGAATGAGAAGGTATGTAATGGATGCAAGAACATACAGAGGTTGGGGGAGTGGACTTTCTGACCACCATGTGGTGGTGGTGAAAGTCAAGGTTCAAATGCAGTAGAGGAATAGGAGGAGGGAAGGACAGGAAGAAGTAGTCTATACAAAGAGGGTAGAAAGGTTGCAAGAGGATGGAGAAAAGGCAGAATACAAGAAAAGAGAGAAGTGGAGGAGCAATTGGGCAAATATGATTTGGAGCAAATTGGGGAGGTGGAAGGTGTGTGCAAGATATTCACAGAAGAAATCTGTGCAGATTGTGAGGTGGTGTGTAGGGTGAAGAGAAGACAAAGGAGGGTGCAAGGAACAGCATGGTGGAATGAAGAGATGAAGCAAGCTGTGGCCAAAAGAGGAAAGCATATAGTGAGTAGGTGGGAAGCAGGGGTGTGACGGAAGTTTAGAAACTGAAGAGTTATATGTAGAGTGGTGAGAGAGGTGAAAAAATTAGTAAGAGAAAGTAAGAAGAGAGTGGATGAGGAATTTGGAAGGAATTTGAGTGTAAAGTCGAGGGAATGTAGGAAAATGTTCTGGAAAGAGGTAAAGAGAGTTAGACAGGGCGATGAAGTTAATTGGGAAGTGAAAGATAAAAATGGTAGATTGCTTGTGGAAGAGGGAGAAAAAGTGGGCAGATGGAGAGAACACCTTCAGGAACTGTTAAACATAGAGAAAGAAAGTGATGTGAGAATAAGTGGCTGGGGAATGGCTGGGAGAAGGTGGGAGATGAGAAGAGAGGAAGAAATCAGTAGGTTGGAAGTAGTGGAAACGATGAAGAAAGATAAAATGGGGAAAGCCCCAGGAATTGATGGAGTGTTTGATGAAATGCTGAAGCATGGGGGGGAGAGAGTAGTAGAATGGATATGGATTATGTGAGATTGCCCTGGGAGGAAGGTAGAGTCCCAGAGAACTGGAATTCAGGTACTGTATAATTATTCCCCTGTACAAAGAAAAATGGGAAAGAGAAGTGTGTGGTAATCATAGGGGCATTTGTCTTAGTGTAATAGGAGCAGTGTATGGTAGGATACTTATTGACAGAGTTAGGGAAGTAACAGAGGAATCAGTTGGTGAAGAACAGGGAGGTTTTAGGAAGGGAAGTGGTTGCATAGATCAGATATTCATTCTTAGGTCTTTAGTGGAAAAGTTACTAGAGAAGGGATAGAAGTTGTATGCAGCCTTCATGGATTAGGAGAAAGCATATGACAGGGTGGATAGACAAGGAATGTGGAAAATATTAGGAATATGTAGAGTAAATGGGAAGTTGTTGAATGCTGTGAAGAGTATGTATGAGAGGGCTATGGCAGCAGTGCATATGGATAGTGAATTGAGTTAATTTTTCTCTTTGAAGGTTGGATTGAAACAGGGATGTTTCATGTCTCTATGGTTGTTCAGTCTGTATATGGATGGGGTTATAAAAGATATATAAGGTAGAGCAGTGGATGTTTGAACGGCTTTAATGAAAGAGGGCAACGTTTGGAAACCCCCTGTACTATTGTTTGCAGATGATACTGTATTGTTAAGTGAAGACGAAGGGGAACTGCAAGGGTTGTTGAATGAGTTTGGGAGTGTGTGTAAGAAGTGGAATCTAAAGTTGAGTTTAGGGAAGAGTAAAGTTATGGTCTTTGAGAGAAATGAAGTCACTGAGTGTACAGTGAAATTGGATGATGAGGAAATGGAAAATGTGAGTGCATTTAAGTAATTAGGTAGTGTGATGAGTAAGGATGGAAATTTGGAGGGTGAAGTGTTTGAAAGGGTACAACAAAGAAGAAAGATTGATTCTTTGAAAGCAGTGATAAGAATCAGGGAAATGAGCATGGAAGTAAAAAAAAAAATTCACTGCGTGACAGAATTGTGATACCAACTCTAACAGGTGGAAGTGAAGCTTGGACCTTGTTGGAAGGACACTGAAGGACAAATCAAGAGCAAGGGCAGTGGAAATAAGTTATTGGAGAGGAGCATGTGGAGTTGCATGGAGAGACAGACTGACAAATGAGGAAGTGAAGGAGCATTGTGGTGTGGATATGGATGTGATAGTAAGCATTAGGAGAAATACGTGAGGTGGTTTGGTCATGTGGGGAGGATGGAGACCGAGAGACTAATGAGGAGAGTGTATGTGAGTGAGGTGGAGGGGGGGGGAGAGGGAGGGGGAGACCAAGGATGAGATGGAGGGATGGAGTGGAGAGGTATATAAGAGAGGGGGTGTGTGAGCTGGGAGCAGGGCAGTGAAATGGTGGGTGACCAGGTGACATGGAGGTGATTTGTTTGTGGCCACCCCTTACGGGATTAAGGTGTCAAGCAATAGACAGACAGATAGATTTTCATGTTGCCTTCATTAACTCCCCTACAAGTTCTCTCCAAAGCTGAATAAAATTGTCGAGTTAGCAAGAATAGCACTAGAAATAAATCACCTGTTGGAAGGGATTGGGTGTGCAGTAAAATAAGTATACAGTATTTGTAATAATATCTATGTACAAAATTGTGTATTTTGTGTCACCAAGTTCCTGTAAATCATCTTAATTTTGATTAACTGTGTTTTAGTTGTGTACTGACTTTATTTCTTTCTTTTTAAAGATATTTAAAGTTTGGGTCAAAATTTTACCTGTTATTCCATTGCATCAGAGTATATGTATCACTTTTGTCCATGAATCTTCATATCAGAGAGAATAAATCTGTGAATGGAGACACAGACCAAGCCTCTGTCAGACTGGCAATATTAACCAGCAGAGGTATGTGAGAAAGTGAAATATTAGGTGAATGTTTGTCCCCAGTTGTACCTTAATTTTTATCTTGTGAAAGCTTCCAAACAGTGGTTTCTGTGAGGTTCCTTGTTAGGCATATTATGAATATATTTTATAAGAAATGTTATCACTTCATACCATTACATCTATGTATATTATGGTATATATATATATGCAAGGTTTCGAACACTACTTTTAATGCATTGACGTTACATATAACCTATTCATTTTGTTTTTTAATCTTGTTTTCAAGGTGTTAATATTTTAACCAGGTAATATAGGGGTAATTTTCAAAGCATGAAGGAGATTCTGTAAACTCAGAATGTTTTGCCTTATTCAGTACTGTAGTTACCAAAATCATTATAACTCATGGAGCCTGGAATGTCTTTTTCATTTTATTCTTGCTGTCTTCTGATGATTACTGTATATTCAGCTTAAAATAGTTTGTGCATCAGAGAGAGAGAGACTTAAAGCCCTTCAATTTAAGAGCTCTTTTCCAGAGTTGAATAAAGTTGTCTGATAGCAGCAAGTGTGAACTAAAAAGGACATAACATGGATTCCCAGCATTAAATAGTAGTGAGTGTTTTACAAATTGCACCTACAGTGTTACAGCCTTATTTCATGCCAGGTAAGATGTATTTTTATTACTATTCATATTATGTTATTAAAAGTTGCTTCATTATTATTGTATATACAGGCACACATGGCATAATTGATATTAATTATCCCCTACACTCCAGTAATGCACTTTTTATTTTATTCTTGTTACTTTCAGAGTTTTTTTTTTTCAGTGTAGGAGATACTTTTTGAATGAGAGGGCTCAGATGTAGTCTGCATTAACTCTTTCACTGCTGATGATCTCCATGAAAGTGAATAAATTTGCTTGGTTGTAGGAAGAATGTAATAGATAGAAAACTTCAATGTGTTGAAGGGATTAACTTAACGCTGAGCACTTTCTTCTGTATACCTGCTTACAGTTAAATGTTTGCATACATTAGTCAGATGCCAGTTATTTGTACAGTGCATGGAAAGAAGTTGGTTTGATAATGTGAACATAAGATTTATAAACCTCAGTTGTAGTCATACATGTAGTTTTCTTTAGTGTTACCCAGTTCCATATCACAATGCTTCCCTAGTATGGTGTTGGAGAGGGGTGCCTTCACAGGGTGGCACTGATATATCTGGTTGGTCCTACTGCTTCTTTATACAAGCCTCCCTCAACTCCTTCCCAGTCCTCAGAAAAGAGGATCGTGGACTCAGTGGACTGCAAGAGAAGGGCAGTTTTAGCCTGCAGTCCACTGGGTTCACATTTCAGATGAGCCTGGGGTAGCAACAACAGCAATGCTTCCCAATTCATCTATCTGCATACCTAACACAGTCTCCTTCCAATTTTTGTGTTCTTTGTAGGTCATATTTTAGGAGCCATAAGAGACTTCATAGCATATACTGTATATGACTTACTAGACCATTTCATTTTCTTGTATATAAAGTGTGCTGATACCAGAAATATTCAGACAACCTGAAAGAAAATGTCATTGTGTAGTATGCATAATAAATCACTTTGAAACAGTTGTTACAAAGTCTGCTATGCTTCTTAGACTATGGCCCTCTGTATTCCTGTTTGAATGAGGTAGTGGCATCAGTTATAATGAGCTCACCATGTGCAACTTTAGAGGATTTGTTGTGGTGTGTGTTAGGCTTTCAAGCAGGAGGGTTATTTGATACTATTAAAGCAAGTTTGATGCCCCCACTGTACAGTATTTGTTATTTTTTGCCTCAAGTGGAGATTCTTACACATTTAGTGTCTTGGCATTTTTTGCTTGTGGTTGAATGCTTCTACATTTATTAAAACATAAAACATATACAGTACTGTATTCACAATGTGGGTTTTCGTTTGTAAGGAAAATTTTATGTCAGTCCTTGTCCATTTTAGATAAGAGAGCAGTAAGTTATTGCTGGCTTTTACATAATGCAAGCTGCATTGCAGATGAGAAATGTGGTGTTAACACATTTGTTATTATGACATGCTGTTTTTACATTTCTGTTATTTTGTGGAACACATGCATGTGGTTATTATAAAGTACCAGTGTGCTGGTAAGTACGGTGTTTATTTCCTAGACTTCTTGTAATGATTTTTCTGATTTCTGATATTTTTCCCTAGTTTAAGTACTGATGGTAATTACTGCATTGCTTTCATTTAAAAAATGTATATCAATGAAATTTGGAATATGAGATATATATAAATGGCTGGTGCAATGAAGGCCTTGATAAGAAACAGAGGCTTGAATGTCACAGCTGCACGAAGCTTACATGAGGGAGTGTTAGTGCCAACTTTAACATATGGATGTGAGACTGTTGATAGTGTGGCATGAAAACGAAAAGTCAGGAGTGAGAGCAGTGGAGATGGGACTGCTTAGGAACATATGTGGAGTACAGAGTGTGAATATGATATGAAATAATGTGATTTGTGAAAAATGTGGAGTGAAGTCTGTGGACACCAGAATTGAAGAGAGTGTACTGAAATGGTATTGTCAAGTGGAGAGAATGGAGAACAATAGAGTGGTGAAAAAATATATCTTAGTGAATTTGAAGGAGGGAGGAGGCGCGGTAGGCCAAGGAGAAGGTAAAGGGATATGGTGGATGGGTGTGTGAGCTAGTGAGGTTTGGAAATCAGTGAGGCTAGGGGACTGACAAGAGATCGAGCTGGCTGGTTGAATATTGTGAGGAGAAGTGTATGATCAGGGATTTGGCACCCCTTTTTAAGATGACAGCGTTTGGATTGACTCTATCGGATGCGTGTATGTGAAGCTGTGGAACGTGGTGAATGTTTTTGGCGTATCAGACAGAGCCAGGATTCCGGGGGTTTGAATGGTGGGTGAATGGATGTGTGGCCCATTGGATTGGGCAAATTTGGGCTGTCTGGACGTTGCTACTCTGCCCTAGGGTGGGAAAGGAGGTCCAGATGATGATGGTGATGATTATTTTTACAGTATTTTATTTTATTTTTATGTACACCAAAAGTACTTTTTTTTTTTTGAAGGAGAGAGAGGTAAAAAATATTCCTACAGAATGTAGCTCACTGTGCAATGAAACTGCAGGTATAGGAAATACAGGTGTAGAAGCTTTCACTTGCCATCAGAGATCACATTGAGATCCACAGGGAGGTCCCCCATAATGGTTTAAATTTGAGGGACAGTTGAGGTTTACAATGAAACCAGGCAAAGTAGCCAGTCCCTTACATGTTTCAGGGTAAATGAGCCCAAGGCTAAGCTTTTGTAGTTAGAACATGTATGTGTTGGTGACTAGTCTACCTTACCCAATCCATAATAAGAAAAAGAGGTTATTATGATGGTGATGAAGTGTATTAGAAAATGAAGCATTTTTATACGATACTTGGTACAATTTATTCAGATGCCTGGTGGTGCATGTGGTAGATTCTTAGGTTGGAGCATACAGGTTCTGTGACCTACATGTGATAGTTTGAGTCTAGGAGGTGGCCAGAGTTTTTCTGTCATGAAGATGCTACTAGGGATGTAGGTCAGTCTCCTACGCTTACATGCTCTAGACTAACTGTGGCCTAGCCTTAGTGCTCGGAAGGGGGCAATGTAGGATTTGGTAGTTAATGTTCTTACAATTTATTTACAGCATGGATTTTTAAGTGTATCACCAGGCATTTTGACAGCTAGTCATCAAGGCATAAAACCCTTTTCTTAATGAATGCTGATCTGAAATACTATTCATGGTACAGTGGTTTTGTCCTTCAGGTGTCACTGAACTTTGTTTTAATGAAGAATGCAGGAGGGATGCCTCCATGTGAGGGTGTTGCTGTATGTTCTGTCTTTGTGTGCTGAATGTCTGTTCCTTTGCTACTGTGTTTAACCCATTTCCTCTGATGATATATATATATATATATAGAAATATAGTTATATAAAATGCCAACTTGCCTAGGCCCAGGCTCCTATGCTCCTCTGTGGGGCGACATAGGATTGGATGATGAATAATGAATGAATGTTTACCAGACAATTTTATTTAGCTTTCAGAGGATTCTTATGAGACCAGAAATTACTGGAGGATATATCTAACTCTTCCAGTTTGGAAAGTCTCTGCTAAACAATTTAAATCAGCTTGAAATGGCAAGACTAGAATAGAAATGCATCATCAGGTTAAAGAGATTAACAGCAGGGTTATTTGGTACAGTAATAACTATAGTCAGATTTGTTTCTGTCTTAGGGAACTAACCCCTTCCTTCAACTTGAATACATTGTAACAAGTTGTGGTTGCATGACATTCATTGAGTCCTAGTTAAGAAGCAGGAAGGAGTCTTCTTGGTTACCAGTAAAATCAACTCTCCAATCTGAACTGACCTGAGAAGGGTTAGGGGTTTTTGTCAGATCTGAGTGAGCTGACCATAGTTACTGTATCCTTAAAGGACAGTGTTAAGTACTTTATTGTGTGTAGCTGCCATAGTCTGGTTTCAGCATCAGCATCAGAGTAATTCAGATGCATGAAATTGGACATAACATGGTAAGGGTTAATATTTTAGAATGTACTTTGTGAATCAGCGTGAGTTAATCATGCAGAAAGGACAAAGCAGATTTACAGTACTTTATTTACAGATAATGTAATATTATACAGCACACAAGGTTGTATGAGAATGATTTTAAGGTTAAAATGGTGACTGTCAAATACAACCATGTGATGTGAAGTGTCTGTGACTTCACAACTTCATAATCAAAATTTGCATATTATTTATTTTATGATAGCAAAGAAAGCAAGACCAAGGAGTTAGCTTTTTATTCCTATGTTTTCTCACCAAGGATAGGAGGCTATCTGTGGAAAGTGTCTGTGACTTCACAACTTCATAATCAAAATTTGCAAGTTATTTATTTTATGATACCAAAGAAAGCAAGACCAAGGACCAAGGATTTAGCTTTTTATTCCTATGTTTTCTCACCAAGGATAGGAAGCTATCTGTGGAGTAATGCCAAATGTGCCAACTAAGAAATTAGAAGTTAGATAACAGAGAAGATTCATATCATCATTCATCATCTAATCAGTGTTGCCCCATGAGGAACGTAGGAGCCCAGGGCTTGGCAAGTTGGTCCTGACATTTAAGATGAGAGTGACCAGCCTCACTCATCCCTGAGTGGCATTACATGAGCAGTAAACTCTAACTCCCCTTGGATATAAACCTGCACTGGCTCAATCTGATTGGAGCTCCTTAATCACCCACCTAACCACCAAGTGCTGTAATTTGGGTATATGGTTACCACCCAGCATTGTAAATGGCTTCCAGGTGTACAGGAAACCATTTGGCTTGTCACTCAGTGTAGAGTCACCTGTAAACAGAAAGAAGAGAAAAGAATGAAGGAGAGAAGGACAGAAAAGGGAGGAAGGAAAGAAAGAAGGAAGAGAGGAAAGGGCAGGCACCTGAGAGCAGCAGTACATCGAGTGAGTGGATGGTGAGCACCCCCACCTACTACTAAAATATTCGTTTATTTTTATTGATTGTTTATTTTTACTCCTGGTGCCTTTGAAGTTCCTCCTTGGAGCATCATCATGAAAATGACAGGCATTTCATGGAGTAACAGTAACTCTGAAGGCACCATGTGTCCAAAATTGATTATTCTAAAGTCTATTTTCCTGGTTTCAGTATTGGTGTGATTAGTGTTATGGTACTCTGTGTAGCCCCTTATATCCTCTGTTGATGTCCTTACTGGTGAAATTAATGTTAGGAATAACAGGCTTCTTCTTCCATATTGTTTCCTTTGCTACCACACAACCACCTGTCCAGAATGAATGATTTATACTTCCTGTCCGAGCTGTGACGACAAAACATCAGAGCTTTGTTGCACGTTCAGTTGTACAATACTGTACGTGACAGATGTTAATTAATGTTACCTAGGTGCCAAGCCAATATAGCTAAGGGTGGAATTCTGTCCTGTGGCAATGTGTTGTTGTTGATACTAGTGCAATCTTATGTTTGATTGGGTTTAGGCTAGGAAGAACTTGCTGTGTACAGTATTGTTAACAAAAACTGTATACTTAGTACCTGTATATTTGTTAATAAAGTAGTTGAGGATTTTACATAAATCTACTTAAGAAAGAGTTAAAATTGCTCTTTATCAAGACAAGGTACACATAATTTGCTCTCTTTGGAATGCCTTTTAGTTGGTGTGATAATTATATTTGATGTTTTGGTGGGCATAACAGAGTAAGAGTAAATGCAGATGAAGCAAAAGTGATGGTATCTAGGGATGGTGGCAGTACGATCAAAGAAGAGGGAGAGTGGCCATGTGCGACTTGCCACAAAGGCGTGGGAAGCAATTCCATCTTGTGCAGAGTTTGTGATAAGTGGGTGCATAAGAGATGTAATGGTAGTAGATGTAAACTGTGAGATAATGCTGATTTCTTGTGTGTGTGTTGGGGAGAGCATGTAGAGATTGTCAGACCTGAAAGGATTGATCTTGCCAGTGAGTTTCTTGAGTGTGTGGAAGAGTTTTGTTATTTGGGAGACATGTTATATGCTGGAGGTGGGGCTGGGGCTAGCTGTGTGGCTAGAGTAAGGAGTGGTTGGAAGAAGTTCAAGGAGCTGTTACCTCTCCTGGCTTTGAGAGGGCTCTCCCTCCTTGCAAAGGGATCTTTATATACAACATGTGTTAGGAGTGTAATGCTGTATGGTAGTGAGACCTGGGCAGTAAAGGAAGAGGATGTTCGCAGGCTTAGACGTACAGAAATGACAGTGATTAGGTGGATGTGCAGTGCGTCCCTGAGTTCTAGGCCTGGGGGGGCTGGGTTTACAATGGGAGTTGAGAGGTAGGATGGGACTGGAGTGTATTGGTGTTGTAATGAGGAGAGGTAAATTGAGATGGTTTGGGCATGTGGAGAGGATGGGGGATGATAATTCGGCTCAGAGTTAACGTTGGGTAGGTTGGCGAGAGGTAGATAGAAAAAGACCTGAGATGAAGTCATTGAGTGTGCCCTCAGGGATAAGGGACTGAATAGGGAAGCTGCCAGAGCTCGAGCAGCATGGAGAACTGCCATTAGGTGACCAAGGCCGATGCATGCAAACATGTTGGAGCCTTTAAAAACGATATGAAATGATATGGTAACAGAACTGTAAGTGCATGCATGGTATTGAAGATAATGTACAGTAACAGTCAGGATATGCAATTGTGGCAGTAATATTAAATTTTACAAATGCCTAATGTTAAGTGCTGTGACAGTATTTCAGATAATAAGGTAGCTTCTTCAGGATTGCTGTCATGCACCCTTACAAAACATTTAATGCAGGATAACCTTAAAATTTGATAATGTATAAGTACAGTAATGGTTTTGACTTTTTGCATTTACACTTGGCACCTTTCATCCAAGATGTAAATGAGTGAGAAGTTGTGCTGTGAAAGTTTTTGCTGCTGGTGTTATATGCTGAGCGTATTTATATGTTTTTGGAATGAATAGTATATAATTACTATCCATTTTATTTTTAATAGTACTGAACACATGCAGTATATCATATTACTCCTGTAATACAGTATTAATTTTGTACTCCATCCCAAGAACATCATCTGTATTCTGTTCTTTGGCCTTTTTTTTTTTTTCTTTTTTTCTCCAGCTTAGGGGAGATTTTTCAAACTAGAGGATTTACACATTGCATATGGGGCAAAATGGGATTGGATGAAAGTGATGGTGATAACTTAAGAATTTTTTGAACATGAGAGACCATTTCCAAATTAAATAAACTTATTTGGAGATAGCAAGAATAACTAATAATAGACAGTATTGAATGGAAGGAGTGAAAGGACAACTGGGACTGGTAAGCTTTGTCTGCTTGTCACATCTAAATAGTGTTCATTGCTGAGGGAAGCACCAAGCCCAAAAGGGTTAAAGTACAGTGTGCTCTGTAAATAACACTACCAGAAACACACCTGGTGGTATCTTCAGTGGTGTAGGGATGGCTCAGTCTGCTGGTGTGGGCATGGGTGTGGCAGTGGGAGTAGGAAATTAAGAAATGATTCAGGATAAATGCTGTTAACACTGACTGAGCCATCACTGCAACATTGAGGAAATTTCCCATCAGAGTGCAAGAGGAGCATTACACTGTATATGGACTACCTGTATGTCATAGTTAACTCCTAAATTATCCACCTTACCATTTTATTGTGGGTATTGCCAAAAGCTGTTATTCACTGAGCAGCACATCCTGGCCCCAAAGAACTCTCTTCTACATTGTTCCGTGATTGTTTGATAAATTTCAGATGCATGGTATTTGATGGTTAAAATATCAGTCAGAATCACTATCCTGGTTAGGTACAATCCGCATGAGGTGAGTGGAAGTTTTTTGGTCATGTAATGCTATCAAGGGAAGTAGCCCTGTCATATGTCCTTAAATATTTTGGTCTGTGGTTGTCCAACCCTGGACACATGCACTGTGAAAAAGATAAAATGGGATTGGCTGTTACCATTTATAATTTGTTCTCTTCAGTGATGTGTAAAATTCTGTGCTTTATGCTATTCTATACAGGTTCTTTTATGTCAGTGGCTATTCAGACTATAATACTATGCAGTATTAACTTACTGTACAATGTATGCATTATTAGAGGTATAGTGTTTATAAGATGCCCCTCCATTCAAGATGCAGCATGAAAAAATATAATACCGTGGCGTGTTCATTTCTCTGAAAGAGCTTGTCATTTTGTAGCTTATTTCTATTATCTCAAAGACAGAATAAGGCAATACTGTGACTTGACATGCTTTCCATAACACTTGTGTGACTAGCACCATCTTCTAGCGTTAATCTCTTTGTCACAACTCTGCATTTAGTATGTCGAGGTTTCATTGTTAGACCCAAGTTTTTAAAAGTAGATGAAGTATAATGTGTTTTAACCAGACCCTTTCAGCTCCAACAGAATGTCATTTATATTTTATTCAAGTTACTGTCATGATTTTATTCAAGTTAGGAAGGGTGTATCTAACCACTCCAGTTCTAGAAATTTCCTGTAAACTGAATTTTATCTGGAGATATCAGGAGTAAGATATGAAATATATCACTGGAATGAAGGAGTTAACATGTATAGAGCCATAACCTGACTTCGCTTGGTTATAATGCGAGAATTAACATTTATTGCACGTCTTACTTATTATTGCTAGCGTTGATTCATCTTCGATAAACCTCTTGGTATGAAGAGGTGAGTGATGGCTACATGTAATCTTTTCAGCTTGAAACGTTTTCTACTCAGAGTGAAATTGTCTGCAGTTAGCAAGATTGGAAAAAACTGATGCCCATATAGTGAAGGAGCTGTTTGTACTCACGTGCGAACAGAAGTATTCTCAGTTATATGTAAAGAGAGATGTTGTTATACATTGCTCATTGATCATAACAGAAAGTTGTGCAAGCAGTACATGAGTGACCAGCCTCACTCATCCCTGAGTGGCATTACATGAGGAATAAACCCCAACAACCCCTTTGATCGGTGATTTTCAACCTTTTTCATATCACGGCATAGTGAGCCAGGCACTAAAACGGTTGAGGCACATCATCAGTATTAAAGGATAGATTTGATCATGTAAAAGAAAATGAATTATAGGAATATGTTCTTAAATAAAAAAAAAAAACTAATAATTTATTAATCTTATTGCCAAAAGTATATTGTTGATCATGGTTTTCGAAAGAATGTGAGAGTTTTGTGCATAGTTGCGGTTCTACACTACGGAATTCAAGTGAGATTTTAAAACTGCCATTCGAGCTTTTAAGAAAGAACACATGTATTTTTTTATTGCATCATTAAAAAAAAAAAGAAGTTTAATGCGCTCCATAAAAGTACCAGTAATGCCAACAGGTATCCAAATGCTGTTTTCTAAAATGCTATCCAAATGCTATTAAAACTCCCACGGCACACCTGCAGATGCTTTGCGGCACATTTGTTGAAAATCGCTGCCTTAGATATAAATCTGCACAGGCTCAGTCCGATCGGAGCGCCTTAATTACCCACTAAACCACCAGGTACCATAATTTGGTTATATGGTTACCACCCAGTGTAGTAAATGGTTTCCTGGTGTACAGGAAACCATTTGGCTTGTCACTCAGTGTAGAGTCATCCTTAGGCGGAAGGAAGAGGAAAGAATGAAGGAAACAAAGACAGAAGAGGGAGTGTAGAGTCACCCGTAGGCATAAGGAAGAGGAAAGAATGAA
>JAGKTI010002644.1:0-21419 GCA_018397915.1 Birgus latro | reverse complement strand
TATATATATATAATGCCACTGCTCAGGATGCAGCTTTTGGCAGTAGATAGATAACCAAATAGAGAAGCTGATAGAGACAGTAAGGACAGTCATCTGGAGGTTATTTTGTTGAGGCTACCCTTCACAGAATGCAGTGTTGGTAAATAATAGACAGCCAGGCAGATAGAAAAACTGATAGACTTAGTAGGGACATACAACTGAAGGTCCATTTGTCATCACCCTTCAGGATGTTGCAGCAGGAAAAAGATAGAATTTAATAAGGGGAAACGAGTGAACTGGTGGTGGCAAAAATAAGCTTAATGTGTCGTTGCATTAAAGGGGTAAAACTAATTAAACTTCGAAGTGCTATACGTAAATGACAGTGTTCAGTAGTTATGTACACTATTTACAAGTACAGTACTGTAAAATACGTATAATGTCTAAGGAAAATTTTGTAGTAGTTGAAATCAAACAATCCATATCCAACTAGAGTATAATAATCATTACTAGTAAGATTAAGTAATATAGAGCTGCTTAGTCATTGTGTTATATTTACCCCACAACAGTCAGACAAAAATCTACCTACTACTGTATTTCATGGAATCTGCTTCACAGATAGGGCATGTTCATTGCTTTTTGTATCACATCAGAGAGAATCACCTTTGAGCAGAGGGCTATAACAGGTCTTAGTCAGATGTGCTGGTAGAAGAAACAAGTAGAGGAGGTGAAATATTAGTCAAACTTTTGTACTGACTGTATTAATGCAGTTCTGTTTTATGTGGAGACCAGTGTAAGTTTCCATGTGCAGTATGTATATGTACCTACATATATTTATTAGTTTAATTGTACCTGTATATTGCATAATTACAGTATTTTACCACTACCCCTACTTTACTTTGCTGGCTTGAAGATGACTTTATAATACTTCATAAAAGTAGAGCTTAACTGGTAGTTTGTATATACTTGGACAATTAAGCCCTCTGTCATTGTGTCTGAGGATCATGAGACTTGCTATTACAATTTTTAATTGCTCCTTTTCTTTTAAACAGCTGTGGAAAATTGTTGTGTACATGAATTTAATTTGGTTTAGAGCATGTGGAACAGTATCTTTTTTGAGATTAAATGATGAATGCAATGAATGAATGAATGTGTTTTGTAAAGTGTTTCCCAGACCATACAGTATAAGGAGAGAGAGAGAACAGTGTGATGAAGAGGCTTGTTGGACTTTGGAATGACAGTATATAAGATGGTCTGGTGGTTAGAACACCTGTTTCAGAATGATGGCCTTGCAAAGTAATGTACTGGACTGTAGTAGCCTATCTTAGCACCCCTACACCTTGCAGGGGATAAAATGAAATTGTCTCTTACCATTCTTTCTGTATAAGCTGTCG
Source organism: Birgus latro (assembly GCA_018397915.1). Lineage (NCBI taxonomy): Eukaryota > Metazoa > Arthropoda > Malacostraca > Decapoda > Coenobitidae > Birgus > Birgus latro. Next base: position 20,049 of record JAGKTI010002644.1, on the reverse strand, counting down.
GATAATTATTTCATATGCCTTCTGAGTATTGCGGTCATTGATATTAACTGCTATTAATAGTTAATTTATGTCATTGTAGTGTGGTTAACTCTTTCACTATGATAGTGACTGTGTTTTGATCTTTCTGCATCATGCAACGTTACTAAGCTTGAGGGTGCTGGAAATGGATGCCTTTATGTGGTAGCACCAGTATAACCAGATCACTCATCTGTCTGGTTATACAGACATCCCTCAGCTGCTTCTCTCTTCCCCTGAAAGGAGACCAGTGGACTGCAGGTGATCTTGTTAACCCTTCAGTCCCCTGAGTTCACATCAGATTAACCTGGGACTATAGCTGCTACTACCCAGCTTGAGACACTTGTACCTGAAAGAATTCTAAGCTTTCTCTGTGTATCTCATCGCTATAAAAGGTCTTCCCAGAGCTGAATAAAATAGTGTTTTGGTCGCTAGATGAAAGTGAAAATTACATCCTTTGCCTGATAGGTCAGAGGAACATCTCATAGGCTACTTATACTGAAAGGGTAAATTGTAAGCAAGACAGTATTCTTGGCAATTTGTAGTATTAATTGTAATTGGCTGACTTGTGAAATATTTTAAATTTGAATAATATATGTATTGTCCATGGTATTCTTGCAGATGTGTATTCAGTTTTGTGAAATTCATTAAAGATCTCTGTGACTAATTTTTAACAGCAGTTGGATAGAATGGATGAAGGAAAAACAGAAAGAGCCAAAGTTCTTTAAATCTCTAAAATTTCAGACCGCACAGAACCCATACCCAGAGACTGGACTCATGTAGTCAGAAAGATTGCAGAAGTAGATTAGGGAAATAAAGACTGGAGGAATAAAGGAATTTGGGGTCTTTTCTGGTTTTTTCCCTCACTCATGTGTTTGCAGGTCAGTGAGCTGGAGCACCATGCATCTGAAATACTGTACTCTTATTATGTCCAGAATATTAATGATTACTGGACTGTGGTAGCCTAGCCTTGGATCCCCACGCCTTTAAAGGGGTAAAATGGGATTGGCTGTTACCTCTTTCTTATTTAATCTGATCGAGTTAAAAGTTAGTATAAAACTTTATGACATTTTGACATATGAAGAATTAATTACTTTATTGTTACCCTGTGCAATTTTGCCTCCACTCATTCCCATTTCTGGCCCTTTTGCCTCTTTCATCATACATTTTGACAGATTAACACTACATATAGTGGATGGGTACAGGGTATTTTGTGCATCATCCTAACATTAGTCAGTAATTACAGGGGAGAATTTGTTCCTTTGGCTTTATGTACACGTGATCAAAAAAGTACCTTGTAGGAGTGATGTGATGTACCAAATGACCATGATAGCTTGTTATGTCCTAAGATTAAGCTGTTATTACTTTACTGTGAATATGACATCAATACTGTCCAGGAAATGTCACAGAGTGATATGTAGCATTGTCATGAAAGCTAGTTTACTGTCATGGGGTAAAAGCATTGGACATTTTGCAGTAACTCTTGTCAGTGATGTCAGATTGTTTCATGTGAAGTGTGCACTGATGACTCTCTGATTGAGTGTACACTACAGACACAGACTATATTGGCCATTAGTGTACCAGATTTTTCTCTGTTATGTACTGCTGTATACTAGGATAGTAGAAAAGTGGAGAGTTGGGGGGGGGGGGAATTGCGGGTAAAAAAAAGTGGGGGGGGGTTGTCTCATGGAATATAGTTAAAAAAAAAAAAAAAAATGAATGATCTCATTGTGACAATCATCAAAAGCAAGAAATCATTTATGCATGATTGATTTGAACACTGTTTTTTTTATTGAATTGTTAGTGTGCCAATAAATATGACAACAAAGGCAACAGTACTGGACTATGGTAGAAGGTATCAGTAAAAATTTAGGCTGCCAGATATACGTATCATAAGATCATCATTATTCTGTACTGTGAAGATGTTTTATAAAGCTACATGAGGATTAGGTTTGAATATTACTAGTGTAAGATGAGAATTTTTGTTTGGTACTGGTAAGCATACCGGAGGCCATGGGGTGGCATTTTCTTTGCATAACACAAATTACTTAAACTTATTAAGCACTTCAGAGGAAGTTTACCTTAACATGCACAAAGTATTTAAATGATATTACTTGAACTGAGACAAAACACACTAGAGGAAGGACCGTTAAGAAAATGACTCATCCACCAAGCCCCCACAGTGTCAACAGAATTTATGTAAATAATTTTCTGTGTATTCTTTTGATAATCTTCAATAATACCTACAAGTTTTGACAAATTACATTTGTGTGTTGCTGTCATGAATAGAATAATTTTACAATTATATTTCCTACTAAATTTATATAAACTCTGAAAATAGCATTAGGAAAGATCCAAGGATCAAGTTAGCAGTGCCTGAGGAATGAATATTTATGAGTTATATGATGGTTTATTAATAAAATATATTTTACATGATTATTGTCACTTATGTGTATGACAGTCCTTAACATTTAGCTCAGTACTTGTATTAGTAGAGGCTTATGAGTGAATGAATGAGGTTGCTTTCTTCTACTTTGGAAACCATTCCACTGGAGCAGTATCAGTGAACATGTATTATATTAGGGAAAAAAAAAAAAAAGGCCCAGGTGTCTGGAAAAACTGAAAATTAAGGATATAAGTGCATATGTGTGGAAGGTGTGCCTGTGAAATGGGGCTTGGGGTTCCAGGGAATGAATGAAAGTTTGGTCCATTTAATTGGGCAAACACCAGTTAGCTCTCATTCTATAAATTTTTTTCTTGCTTCTGACCCCAGTTTCACCCTGTCTTTAGGTGGGAAAAGAGATCTGGATAATGATGATGATGAGGGATAGAAGATAAAGATCACAGCTGAAGAGGACCAGGGAACTGTACAACAGTGAGAAAAAAGGAGTGACAAATACTGAATAGCATGCCAGGTCAAAATAGCCTTTCCTGTCTGGAGGTTTCCAAGGACAAACAACGTTAGAAGGAGTTTATGGCAAAGGGGAGCCGGTGAAGGGTACACATACCCTCCTGTCCTTGAAATGTCCCCTAGACTGAACAAGTACTGTATATACAGTAATTGGCAAAAACAAGGTACGTTTCATAATTCAGAAAAGGTTAACTATTTAGTTATAATGATGTCTTTCCTAGTTTAATATTGCTATTCCAGATGAGTTTTTTTTTTTTTTTTTTTTTATATTCCAGAAGATTTTTTTTTTTTTTTTTTTTTATATTACAGGAGAGGTTTGATATAGCTTTCATTATGCTGTTCAGTATAAGATGCCTTTTTAGAGCTGAATAACTTCCTGTGGAGGTTCCAAGAATGAAATAAATGACAAATGTAGTGAAGAACTCTTTTCACAACATAACTGTACAGTATTTTCATTTTAAGCTGACAGATACCATATAATTCTGTTCAAATTAGGAATGATGTCTGGTTGAGAACTCGGCTAATTAAGGCCATATCTTCTAACCACTGCAGTTTGCAAATCCTATAGGCTGTATCAAATTGTCAGGAGATACCAAAAATAACGTTTAAATGACAATTTTAGTGAAGGAGTTATACTACCTTTGTTCTTCCTTTGTTATCAGTGTCGTATCTACTTGTCAGAATACGTAAAAAATGCTTTGTGGGGAGTATTAGATGCACCTCTACTTATAAGACTGAAGATATTTTTATAGGCCTGGATTTTCTTCAGTTGAGGCAGTTCCTGATTACCTAAGCCTTACCAATACATTTCTGAATCTTTTATATTAATACTGTATTATTGTGTATTATCTATGAAGTCATTGTAAAAGTAGAATAATACAGTGTTAATATATAGTAAAATAACACAAAATAATAAGCTGATATGGTTTGTAGGTGAAATCTGGTGTCCCATTTCAGAGAGGCAGATGCTCCTGCCATGCAGTGTCAGGTCTCCCTTGGACAAGGAGTTGCACTCGTCACTCCCCCACACAGTCAGGGTTACAGCTGTATTAGGCAGAAAGGGCTTGTTAGACTTGGTAACTCTCCAAGAGGAACATCTCTGACTACTAACCTGGGTAGGGGATACTCACAGCTTTGGAAAGCATCCTTCCTCTGGAAGCTACCTGAACAAATGGTAGTAATGGTAAGCTTTTTTTTTTTTTTTTTTTTTTTTTTAAGACTAAAGTCAGCATGGTAAGTTATGTACCAGTCAGGAACAACAAAGATGGAAAAGTAGGAATTCAGAGATAAACTGGAAATATCTGGATGGATTTTGGCATTTTGTTGGTTGGTTGCTGGAGATTTTAACAGACATATTGTATAACATGTTGGCACAGTATGACCAGATGAGGAAGAGTGCTTGGGAAATTCTGGCTGTGGAAAATGACATTAAAAAGATTGAAGTTGGTAGAATTGGTGACCAGAAATGATAGAAAGAGAGCCATAAAATAACATACATAAGAGGTGAATAGAAGAGATTTTGTGAGGAATGTAATGATGATATCAAGGGAGCATGTAATGATCCAACATTAACCTTTTGTTGCAAGAGTTTGTACAGGGGAGAATGAAAATAGAAAGAAAGAAAAAAGAAAAATCTGGTGATGAACATGTAAAGATAAGAAATAAATGAGTATAAAGACTGAGGAGGGCTGTAGATGACTGAGCAATGACTGGGCATATCTGATAAGGAAGGAATCAAGTGTGCATTTGTGAGGAGCAGAAGTGTGTGGGAGAATATCAGGCAGGGTAGGAAGGAAAAACAAAAACCAGTGTTGGTGAAACAAGTAGCTTGGATTGGCCATAGGACTGAAGTGAAAATGTTGAAAGAAAACTGAAGTGATTAAGGACATAGGAGAAGAGGTCAGAGCAGCAGTCTTATGAGTACTGTATGATCAGAAGATGAAATTTGGCATAAAAACTTCATTAGGTACAGGAATGAACAAAAGTTTTGTACAAGAAAAAAACTGAATAGGGATGACATCAAGAGGATATGGCGTTTAGATCGGTGAGAGAGAGAGAAGCACAGGGAGAGACAGGATTCAGTTATTAAGGATGAGTGAGGTAGGTTGTGTAAATAAAATGTACAATACTGATGTTTGGAAAAAGTATGTCAGTAGGTTATTTCTTTGGGGGGGAGAGGAGGCAGCGTGCAGGTGTTTGAATTGGTATGGACAGTGAGGTGAAATGTGGAGATTAGAGAGAGCATTATATTAACTGGAAGTGAGTGAAGAAAATCAATAAGTCAGCAGGTGTGACTGACTTAAACATTGGGATGATAGAGGAAGAAGGGGAGGTTTGCCAAGAGTGAATGTGGAGTCTCTCCCTCTCTCTCAATTACGGGAATGAGCAGAAGTGATAGGAGAAGGATATCAGGAGCTGCAAGCGTGTGGCTAAACAGAAGTGTGAAGTAGAATATTGTGAAGAAAAGACTTGAGGTGGGTAGCACAGGTGAAGTGGATGGAAGAGGGAAGAATAATAGTGTAGAGATGGAAGCTGATGGATGAAGACCAAAAGGCCACAGTTAAGATAGATGAATTGTATAAGGAGATATGTAAAGTTGGTGGGTAGGGAGGATGGGAGGATTGGAGAGGTTGTAGGAAGTGATGATCATGGAGGACAAACAATAAAATTGTAATAAGTGTACTGTCATGCACACATTGATGAATACCCTCTCCCTCACTCACATTCCCACTCACCCCCTAAAAATTCTGTCCCATATCCAGCATTCAATGGTGCAGTCACAAGCAAAAGTAAGGCTATACTTCCCAACCATATGTGGTGCTGAAAGGTGTTACATGAAAAGTTTTAGTGATAGCAGCATGAAACAGCCAACAAGAGTATGAACAGGGAAAATAATCTCTGATCATCAGCACCATCTCTCAGCTTTCCCCTTCTTTTCTCACTAAGTCAACCTCCATAGCTTACTGATTTCTTAGGTGAATGTCTCACTGTTTTTATTTCCAGTATTTCCAGGTGAGTATGGAAGTTAAGAAGTCACTGCATGATAGTATCGTGATCCCTACCCTGACGTATGGAAGCGAGGCATGGACCTTGCTAGAGGGTAATAAGTCAAGAGTGAGAGCAATGGAAATGAGTTACTTGAGAGGAGCATGTGGAGTGACATGGAGGGACAGGTTGACGAATGAAGTGAAGGAACGTTGTGGAGTGGATGTGGATGTGGTTGAGAAGATTAGGAGAAAGACACTGAAGTGGTTTGGACATGTAGAGAGAGTGGAGAATGAAAGACTGACTAAGAGGGTGTATGCAGGTGGGGTGGATGGAGGGAGAGGGAGGGAAAGACCAAGGATGAGGTGGAGGGATGGAGTTGAGAGGTATATGAGGGAGGGGGGAGTGAGCTGGGGGGAGGGTAGGCAAATGGTGTGTGACAGAGTGACTTGGAAGCGTTTTGTCTGCAGCCACCCTTTGCAGGATTAGGGCATCAGGCTATAGATAGATAGAGATTATCACTTTTCTTACTGCTCTTCACATCATACATTTAATTTAATTATTTCCCTCACTCCCATTTGCCTTAATGCCATATATTATGATTTGGTCCTAGTTCTTCATTATTCCTTCCTTCCTTCCTCTGATCATCAGGAAAGAATGAAATATATGTTAGGCAGAAAAAAGTGCAGGCAGCGAATCAACAGACTTGCTTGTGATAAAAGAAAAAAAAATTATTCTAGAGGATCAAAAACAAACTTTTGCTTGCGATTAATAAAAAGTAAATCCTATCCAAGCTTAGGGGCCCAAGGCTAGGCTACCATTAATCAAGAACATTTATGGGTAGGAGACTGACCTACATCCCTGGTAGCCTTTACATGACAGAAAAAGCTCTGGCCACTAATCATGACATATACTGTAGTTTATAGTGCATTCCAACTTCTGCACTTTAACAATTGCACCATCAAGCATGATAATACAGTCTATCCTCGTCAAACACGGTTTTCCCTAACACGAAAATGGTCTAACATGGCACAATTTTCCGGAAGCAATATCACTTCTAACAGCCATTGATGAAGCTAACACGGTTTTTTGAAGCAGGCGGGCAATGATGAGATGAATCATAGGAGCATTGCCTTGCCAACAGGCATCGTCTACCTCCCAGCCAATCACACTTCAGCATTCTTGCCTTTGAACTACCCAACCAGTCAGGACACTCCCTGCTCCCACATGCCTCCCCATGCTGCCTGCTGAGAAGTTTTATAAGTGCTATTGACTTTGAAGGATTTTTAACCTCCTCTCCGGCACAGTGTGTCTCCTCTTATCCTTCCATTAGGTAAATAAAATGTGGCCTTTAACTGTAATAATACTCTTTTACAATATTTTGAATCATATTAATGCTTTCTAGGAGGTCAAAATTGGGGGGCATAAAAAATGTTTTGCACCACAAGTGGGGAAAAGTAGACTTTGGGCAGGGATGCGGAAGGAAATAGGGGCTTTCCAGAGTCCCTGTAACACAAAATTTCTCTAACATGATAGGGGTGCGGAAGCAAATAACTGTGTTAGACGAGGACAGACTGTACACTACCATTAATATGATGTACCGGTAAAAGAAATTACAAGAAAGCTGTGCACATTTTTTATGTGATACCTCTTTTGTCTTTCTTTCCTCTTCCTTCTGCCTGTGGGTGACTCTGCACTGAGTGACAAGCCAAATGGTTTCCTGTACATCAGGAAATCATTCACTATGCTGGGTGGTAACCAAATAACCAAATTTTGGCACCTGGTGGTTTAGTGGGTAATTAGTGCTCCAATCGGATTGAGCCAGTGAGGGTTTACATCCAAGGGATGGTTGAGGTTTATTGCTCATTTAATGCCACTCAGGGATAAGTGAGGCTGGTCACTCTCATCTTAAATGTCAGGACCAACTTGCCTAGCCCCAGGCTCCTACGCTTCTCATGGGGCAACGTAGGAACATATGTCAATAATATACTATAGGTGCTTCTGGCATTCAGCATAAGTCTATCTATCTATAGCCCGACGCCCTAATCCCGCAAAGGGTGGCCGCAGACAAAACGCCTCCAAGTCGCTCTGTCACCCACCATTTGCCTACCCTCTCCCCAGCTTACTCCCCCCTCCCTCATATACCTCTCAACTCCATCCCTCCACCTCATCCTCGGCCTTCCCCTCTCTCTCCCACCTGCATACACCCTCTTAGTCAGTCTTTCATTCTCCATTCTCTCCACATGTCCAAACCACCTCAGTGTATTTCTCCTAATCTTCTCAACCACATCCACATCCACCCCACAATGTTCCTTCACTTCTTCATTCGTCAACCTGTCCCTCCACATGCTTCTCTCAAGTAACTCATTTCCACTGCTCTCTCTTGACTTCTTACCCTGTAGCAAGGTCCATGCCTCGCTTCCATACGTCAGGGTAGGGATCACGATACTATCATGCAGTGACTTCTTGACTTCCATACTCACCTCCCTATTTCTCATCACCGCTTTCAATGAACCAACAACCTTTCTTCTCTGCTGTACCCTTTTAAGTATTTCATCCCCAAAATTTCCATCCTTACTCATCACACTGCCCAAGTACTTGAATGCACTCACATTCTCCATATCCTCACCATCCAACCTCACTGTGCATTCTGTGACTTCATTCCTTTCAAACACCATAACTTTACTATTGTTCACATTGACTTTCAGATTCCTCTTCTTACACACTGTCCCAAATTCTCTCACCAAACCTTGCAACTCCCCTTCATCTTCACTTAACAACACTGTATCATCAGCAGACAACAACACCAGAATCTTCCACATCTTGCCCTCATTCATTAGAGCCACCCCCACATCCACTCCCCTACCTTGCATCTCCTTTACAACCCCATCCATGTATATATTAAACAGCCATGGAGACATCACACAACCCTGTTTCAGTCCCACTTTCAGATCAAAGAACTCACTTAGCTCACCATCCACTTTCACAGTAGCCCTAGCTCCTTCATAGATGCTCTTCACAGCACTCAACAATTTCCCCTCCACTCCATATATTCTTAATACCTTCCACATACCTTGCCTATCTATTCTGTCATAAGCTTTCTCCAAGTCCATGAAGGCAGCATACACTTTCTTTCCCTTCTCTAGATACTTCTCCACTAAACATCTTAGAACAAATATCTGATCTACATACCCTTTTCTTCCTAAATCCCTCTTGTTCTTCTCCAACTAACTCCTGTTATATGCCTAACCCTATCAATAAGTATTCTACCATATATCTTTCCCGTCACACTAAGAAGGCAAATACCCCTATGGTTACCACATACTTCTCTCTTCCCTTTTCCTTTATATAAAGGAACAATTATACCTGATTTCCAGTCCTCTGGAACCCTTCCCTCTTCCCAAGCCAATCCACACAACTTCCATATCCATTCCACAGCAATCTCACCCCCATACTTCAGCATTTCACCACACACTTCATCAGTTCCTGGGGCCTTTCCCATCTTGATCATCTTCAATGCTTCCACTACTTCTGCTCTTCTGATCTCTTCCTCCCTCCTCTCACCTCTTCTTCTCCCAGCCATTCCCCAACCACTTATACTCACTCTGCTCTCAGTCTCTACATTCAACAAATCCTCAAAGTGCTCCTTCCATCTCCTCAATTTCTCTCTCTTCTCCACCAGAAATCTATTATTCCCATCTTTCACTCCCCTACTGTTTCCCCTTTCACACTGTCTTACTTTCTTTACCTCCTTCCAAAACAATTTCTTACTCTCCCTCCATTTTACACTCAAATTCCTCCCAAACTCCTCATCCACTTTCTTCTTACTCTCCTTCACCAATCTCTTCACCTCTTTCCTCTACCTCACATATACCTCTTTCTTCTCTCTCCTATCTTCTCCCCTACCTCTGCTTGCTAGCCATTCACTATATGCCTTCTTCAACATACGTGCAGCAACATAATTATTATGAGAAGATAAGAAAACATTTGAGTATGACAGTCCTGTGTTTGGTAATGTTTATTTTGGTCATACGCTTTTGCCTGGCAGGTATTCCCTTTAATTCACAGATGTTTTTCTCTGCTTTCTTCCTGCTATTTTCTGTGCAAATAATTTTATTCAGCTTATGAAATACCTCTCAAGCTCAAGGGATTAATGAGAGCTTTATCTAACCCTTCAAGTTCAGTGTCTCTCTTAAAATGAGAATCATCATCCACTGACAACAAGAATAAAATAAATACAACATCCTGTGTAACTACATTAATAAAACAAACAGGTTTAATTCCTATTTATTTAAAAATTTCATTTATTTATATTTAAGTAGCTGGCTTTCATACTAAGATATTGTAAAATCAATTTGAATTAACTGCAAACACATAAATGTTCCTCATTTTTTTATTATGGAGATCTAAAATACTTTCTGTAAATTCTTCAAACCAATAATAGTTTTCATTTTGATAAGCTACCACCAAACTTTTACTAAGAGTTAGAGGGACCTATGGTGGTAAACAGGTTAAAAATTGCTACATTACGCTACTTCAATTTGTAATCTCTCTCCTCAGCTTACAAAATTTGCTGGTGACAATAAGAATGAAGAGCAAAGTACATAACAGTAATATTATGAGGTACCTACTGTGCTGAGAAGATAAATGTACAACTCTTGCTGTTATGTGCCCCAAGCCAAAGTTTTTATTAAAAGTGTGCATAAGAGTTCCAGAATAACTGACTTGTGAAATTTTAAGAATATCCCAAAATAGATTTCACCATACAGACAGTCCTCATTATAAGTCATGTGTTCTAATATAACGTTTCCGTAAAACTAGTGCATTTGTCCTTATCTAATAAAGATCCGTAATCTCTTAGCGCATTTGTTCTTATCTGACAAAGGTCCAAAACCCCTTTTCAGCAACCTAGCTGATGGCCAATTGTAGTCAAACTGGAGGGTAAATATGACCAGTAACCTAGGGCACTCATTTTTAGAAGCAAATCTAGCTTGTCAAAGTTCATGCACCACGGCTTAATACTGTAATCAAGATGTGGGAGTGGCAAAGTTGCATTAGATAAAAATAAGTCAACTATTTATTTTATAGGTAGGAAATGAATTTTAATTTTATTGGCATTTTTTTCTGTAACTTATGTGGGAATTAAAAACAAACAAACTTATAATGAGAATCTACTGTATAATAACAGCACACCTGTATATCAAAATATGTGTTAATACAATATAAGATGGCAGCAAAACTAGTGACTAATCTATGAGTATGTTGAAGATCTGTTACCGTAAAACATACAGAGTATTTCTTGAACTGCTCCAGACAAAAATTTTTCCTATACTGCATCCTTGCTTCTACCAATTTTATATGGTAATTCACTGCAGGTAGTATAAGTATCTAGTATTGCAATAAAGACTGATAATTTCAACTACAGTACTGTGCTTAGTTGCTACTGTATATTATGTGTAATGTACTCGTAATAGTTAAAGTTGGTCCCACACACCCAGATGCATTAGTTTTACAATAACCAATCATGATTTTGTGACTACAAGGGCATCTTTTCACAATTTAGGGAAGAAGTGGAAACAGGGTTGGAATTCGCCCTACAAAGTATCCCCTCGTCATATGCACTTGCAGAACGTATGCAACAATATCACTAACACAATGGTCACTTAAGAACTCTTCATGAAGTATTTTGACCTTGAGATCTCTCCCAACAGTACCATATTAAATGCATGCTAATAATTACTTGTCATATTAAAGCATCTCAAAAGGAATGTACTGTAACTGTTAAGTCAATAAATGCTACCAATCTAATACACTGGAAACAGGCCATTAAAATATATTACTGTTCTCTCTCTCTCTCTCTCTCTCATCTTTGGCATAATAATGCAGTAGAAGTTGAATTATTCTACCATATCAGGCAAGTGCAAAGCAATACAAAAGTTAGAAGGTGTGCAATATATGCACTATAAATATGTAACCTCACTTGCATATGAAGCTTACATTGATGAATAGCAATATGATTACCCTGCCCATATAAAGCCATAATGTGAGACAGATACAGACACTGACATATTCATTTTCATTATTTTAGCTACACAAACATTCTCTTAAATAGCAATACAAAAATGCTGCCCCCAAATAAATTAAGGCCATGTTCAGTCAGACAAAGATACTTACTTAAAAAAAAAAATAAACTGACTAGCAGTGCAGTGGAGCATCACAATTCAGTCCAAGCCTTCCTTATACAGTAATGATAACTGTGAATGAAGGTAAAGTTACACAGGCAGTCCTTGTTATAGGTAAATATTTATACTGTACTTAATTTGGAGAAACCTGGAAAAGGAAGCCATGGAACCTTAATGGAACAATTTTTTTTTCTATGTAATCTACTGTGGATTTCACCTAATGAGCCTGGGGATGTCCTAATTTGTTTCCCATCTGCATGGGTTTATTTAGCTTCAGACAGACCTTTCATACAGGAGAGGTTAGATATAAAATTAGTAAAAACATTTCAGTATTAAGAGGTCTTTCCCAAGTTGAATACAGTTGTATGGTTACAGTAAGAATACACTAAACAGGACATCACCCAGATTTGAGGAGCCGAGGGGGGGAAAAAAATAAGAAGGCTTATTGTATACTATCTTTTTTCTCTGACTGACTGAAACCGGCACTCTCATGCAGTTTGGGAGGCTTTTTACCACCTCCTCCTCAAGCAATTTATTTTGCATACTACACCCAACTGTTCTGTTGTATGGATCTGACTTACAAAAACTGCATTAATAACATACAGGACATTCTTAACATGTGCAGAAATAAACTGATAAAGAGGAGTTGCTAGGAAGCCTCCTTAACCAAGAACAAGTGTCTAAGATTTGTTACTCATTCTTGAGCCACACAAGGGTCTTGTTGTTGGCTGGCATATGGAACATGGCATCAAATGTCATGCCATTTTTCTTGGCCTCCTTCTCCAAGTCGTCAATGTCTCGCAGTCCCCACGCCTCATTCTGGCTCTGTGGGAAAGAATGATATGGATTAACCCGCTGAGCTTTCTATAACTCACTCACCCAAGAAAATTATTTGATGGGGTAGATGATTAATGTGGCACTGAGGTATGAACTTTCAAGAAGCAACAGAATGTCAAGGGAAATGAATAAATGATATACAGTACATAAAATGAATTTGGGAAGGGTTGTACTCCTTTTCTTAACAAATGGTAGAATGGCTCTATCCCACAGATATGGTAAATCCTCACTCTGATTTTCTGTCTTTGGCATTTTTTTAGTTGCTAGATCCACAGTAAGTTACAAAAGAACTGCCCATCCTACATATAGTATGAAGCTAATCTGCCAGTATTCTTCAATTTACAGTAACAACTGTAAGGGAAAAATCAGTCATATTTTAAAACATTCCTGACTTTATTGTAAGAACTACCTGAAGAATGTGTTGGTGGGTTCAGGCATTATACTTGTGGCTAATGTGATGAGTTGAGTCACGCTGATATGTAGTTAGTTCAAAATAACAACAGGGCAGTAAATATAACAGTGAGAATCAAGTTCCAATCCATAATGCATCATGAAAGTGACAAAAATCAATACAGTACATCTAAGCATCATGATATCCCACCTTCAAGGAGGCATTAAAGCCCACGTTACTTTCTGGCGTGATCTCCCCGTGTATGGCATAGGGTCCATATGTCACCATGATGCCGCCGGGTTTCAGTAACTTAGATGCCGATGAAAACAGACCCTCAGTGCAAACCCATGGGCTGATGTGTAATAAGTTAATGTTGACTATCAGATCAAAGAAGCCATCGGGGTACGCTTCTGGCCATTCACTAATAGGCTGAAAGAGATCATAAGCAAGGATGTGTGCTCTTGAAATGTTATTTTAGTATCAAGGTGTATTGTACAGTTTATTCTTGCTGCTAACAGCCAATTTTACTAAACTCTAGAATGTTACTTAGCAGTGAAAGGGTTAAAGATGGTGGCATCTAACCTCTCTATTTAAAAAAAAAAAAAGTCATCCCTAAGCTGAATAAAATCATCTGGTACTCAGAAACATGTGCAGCACATGTACTGTAATTCTGTACAGTACAAAATGTCATCTGGTTGATGAGGCTAGCATACTTCTGGCAGAATGCATACAAACTTAGCTTATATGACCAATAATTACTACAACTGTAACAACAAGAATGCCAACATATCACATTCATAATGCATGTTAGAAAAAAAATTACTGTATTGTACTGTATTACCTTGGTGATATCAATAGAAAGTGGTGGCTTAACATTGGCTAACTTCTCATCGGCAATATATGTCTTGATGCTCTCGATAAGTTTCTCGTCAATATCTGATGGCTGCCAGGATATCTTGGGGAAGGCCTTAGCAAAGTATGCCACATGCTGCCCGGTGCCCGATGAGATTTCTAAGGCTTGTAGTGTTGCATCCGCCCCAAATTTCTCTGGAATAACATCTTGCAGTATTTTCAGAATTGGATCCTTGTTTTTCTCTGCGGCTGCTAATACAAGTTTATCCCCCGACATGACTCTGAAAGAAGAACGTACTGCATTTAGAGGTATAGCCTGTGGTAAAAGCAACTGCAGGCCTCACTGCAAGTCAGTTATGTTTTTTATAGTTATTTTCTCTATATAACTGGTAATATAAACTGAGGGAATATGGTAAATATGGTTTAGAGGTGGCAATGAACTTTAATAGGTATTTTTCTAGGATATACAGCAAACCTAAAGGCATGAAACCCTGTCAATATGGACAATATAATGAGAACTTATGTGTATGGCTTTGTACTTGTGATAAATACCTCACATATGCCACTGGTTCATCTATACAGGTTACATGATCAGCAATACTTTTCCTTTCAATATGACTTAGCAATTGGGGGGGATCAGGGAAACTGTGGGGTTAAAAAACAGCTTAAAAAATGAAAATCTGTAAGAAAATTTAACAATCAAACCAAACCTTACAAACCCAAACTAACAGTGAGAAGTTGTATCTTTCAAACCTAACCTTTGCATCCTTCAGACTTAGTCCTAGAAACTTTTTGACCAAACCTAGGCATCCTTCAGGTAACTTTGGCATCCTTGGAACTAAACTTGGCTTTCTGTAAACCTGACCCTGACATCTTCTGAATATAACTTTGGCATCCTTTAGAGCTAATCCTTGCATTTTTTTTTTTTTTTTTTTTTTACCTGTAAACCTTAGCATATGTTGAACCTAACCTAAGCACACTGTCATTATCAAAATTACATTAAAAAAAAAAAAATCAGTGACCATCTGTGTTAAGGTAACTTAGAGAGCACCATTTTGCTTCACTTTTCTCATCTGTATATTGACTCCCAATGCTTTATGAAATGATGGATAAATCTTACAGGTGACAATAGATATTTCACTTATAGAGAAAAGTCGATGCAGACCTTTTATCATTGCTTTTTTTCTCACCATTTTTCCAATATCTAAGGTTAGGAATAAAATGGTTCTCTGGAAATAACACCCCTCACTGGATAACCCAAGCCTAAGTGCTGTATGCAGGTGTGTGTGTGGAAGATAAGACCACAAAAATATGCATTTGTTATCATGTGTGAGGAAGATAAAACCACAAAAATAAGCATACGTTATCACGTGTAGAAGATAAAACCATAAAATAAGCATTTGTTATCAAAGAAACTGGATAAAGACTACTGCACAAATAATCCCAGTTTTATATGGTCTGATTTGCTTACAAAATTAAACCTGTTCACCAGTAACATCAAATACACTTATGTAAACTCTTATACTAATTCTTATATGGATATCTGTAGAAATGATATATTACTGGAAAATATCATATTCATTATCACATAAGCAAGTTGTACAAGATTATAATAAGTGCGAAAAAGCAATTAAACCCTACCATTTATCGTGTATGGCTACTATGTACCGGTTGGGTCTCTTGTTGTGGGTACGTTAAAATTACGTAACCATACCATTTAAAGTTACATAACATTTTACATTAACTGCACACCACAGGCAAAATCCGCCACGTTAGTACTTTATGTGAAACCGAATCGACCTAAATAATGTATCCTCGCAAGCTCTGGAATGCAGTGTTTGTGTTTCACCACTTTTCAACTCAAATATAAACGACGACCTGCAAAGACACTCCTATTTATCAGTTTATATTCTTGGCAACTATCTTATCACCTGGTTTTGGCTCAAGGATTATAGTTTTGTCTGCTGCCGAACATACGAGACATCCTGTGACTCACCTGTGTATACCTCACCACGCCCAGCTGCAGGACACGTGTTGATGACATTTGTTGACACACGATATACTTTTGCCACGTTATCTTTTTTTGCAGGCTAATTTTGTGAAGAATTTTTATTTTATCGATCATGTGATAATGAAATTTACCTCAGGAAACTTGACTTAGTCGAATAAATTTACTTTTGACCCGGACACCATTTTCTTCCTTATCTTTGGTCATGTATTTCTTTCGGTTTTACCGTTTACTTTTGTTTTGTTCATGATACCTCCAGACGACGTTACTAGAGATACAAAAGATGTGAAACCTCAGTCAATCAATTAATCATCCGTAACCCCTTTCAGCAACATGGCGTATATTCTTGTTGACACTCATACCTCTTGACTAAAGCATCC
The DNA here is from genome assembly GCA_018397915.1 of Birgus latro. Taxonomy (NCBI): domain Eukaryota; kingdom Metazoa; phylum Arthropoda; class Malacostraca; order Decapoda; family Coenobitidae; genus Birgus; species Birgus latro. The sequence continues at coordinate 3,488 of JAGKTI010002644.1, read as the reverse complement.
AACTTAGGAATCAATAAACTGTTGATGAAACATATCTACATATATGTAACGTGTTACTTAGTATGCAGGTATGTTTATAGCTGCTTCGTAAACTGTATATAGCCTTGGTAACGAGCATGTGTTTGCCGTGGATGACTGAATTCAATGCAGTTCGTCTCAACTGAAGGCCCCTAAGAGAATATGTGTGCGGTAACAAGGTGGAAACAAGAAACTGTGACCCAGTTACGAAAAAGCGAGAACCATAGGAAGTTGTGTTGAGGATGCAGTGTTGATGAGTAGAAGTGAAGGCTACGGCGCCTTTGACAGCTTATCAGGAGGAAAACGCCTCACTGCAGCAAGTTTAAGTCCTTAAAAAAGCCACTTGCCATTGAAAACCAGTCGACGACACTGACAAAACCCCAGGGATAGATTTATACAATGGCCTAACACTGGTTGTAGTTGGTCCAGAGCTGACCAGGCTTCGGAACTTACAGACCCAACTGTGATATTATGGGAAAAACAAAAACAAAAAAATCCGCGGAAAGCATCAGCATCTCCACCACTAGCAGGAGAGGAAAAGATGATGGGGCAGAGGAAAGACTGTAGGTACACTTGTCTTCTAAGTCTGGGCTGAATGGGCACTTTTTGACATACAGCCAAGCAAAATACCGGTACCTGTAACATTCAATCGCTGCAAGGATTACAGAGCATCGTCTGAAGGGCTCTGAGGATAACATCAGAACACCAATAACAGGAGCAGGTGAACCCCCAAACCCTGATGTGGTAGCTTCATTTTACTGGTGGACATGCTGCTACTGTAGCCTAGTGAAGGAGGTGGCGTGACTGGTCATACTGCGACCACTGGCTGCTGACAAGTGTGGATGTGTGGTGCTCAGCATTAGCGAAAACAATGGACGTGTAATGTTAAACACCTCTCTGGGCAGCTGCAAGAGAGTAATCTCACCACTCCTGCAGTCAGTGTACAGAAATATTGTTACTTCGGTGTGTGCGTGTGTGTGTGTGTGTGTGTTCCATACGAAGAGAAGCATACGACCCACGGATGGGTTCATAAGAAACTGTTAACGTGCTAGTTTATTATTATCACAGTGTGTTTTAAGTTAGATTTGTAGACTGCAACTAAAAGGGACGGAAGTGAAGGGATGTGACAGCCTCACTATCTACTACTGATGTAAGCAGACTCACAGCTCCTACGGAACAGAAGAGATTATCTGAGATTCCTTACTCATCACACTTCACATTCGTCTCCTCAGAGGTCAGAGAGTCTGCCTGCTCTGGGATCTTATTCTGTGCGAATGTAGTTAGAAAGTTGGGTCAGGATGAATAGGACGTGTATGTCGATCATTTAATGTAACTAGCTTAATTCTGTTTTCATGCTTCTTCCTGCTGTGTTGAAGATTAGGTACAATTCGAAAATATAACGAGAAAAATGCCAGCGTAACCGAGCTGCCACCCTTAATGCCGGACGTTAACCTTTATGAATAATCTAGTAGCTGGGTTTCTTCAGATAGACATACTCCAGTTTCTCTGATTAGGGTGCCATAAATTTCAAAATTCTGTGTCCTGTTTTGCTCAGAGAGGAAATAGGTAATTCTTAAAGCATGAAGACGAGTGCAAATTAAGTTTGATAATTTCATCATAATATTTTTCTTAGTTATTCAATCCACAATTATACACTGTTCAAAATATGTTCTTTTGAATGTGAAATGCTAAAACAAAATAAATGTACAACTTACGGTGCTGGCGACAGAGGCTAACGTACTGAAGTCAGTGACTGCTCGCCGAGTTTCACTGGAGCCGAGACGGGCCAGTGGGACGCGTTGCCACATCTCTTCTGATTTGCAGTTTTCCATTTGTTCTCCATCATAAGGACGATGACATGTTGGAAAGAGATATAGTTTTTCATGGATTACCTGAGGTTATAATGGATTTGTTGTTATGTTCCGCAGAAATGGCATTATTAGGGTGGCCAGCAATCGGCCAAGCACTGGAGCATGGGGCTGGAGCATGGGGGCTGGCTGGAGTGTTATGGAGCGTGAGCATTGAGGCGGAGGCAGGAAGTGGCTGAAAGTCGAGAGGTATACGGTCATCGCGGGGGTAATATCGCCATCCTGGCTGTCATTACAGTATCATGAAATTTACTCAGAATTCTCCAGCATCATGCAAAAGACTGATATGCAAGGTATGTATGGAAACAATGATATTTAGATTACCAAATTTCTTGAGACTTCTTAATACATCTCTACTTTTATGCGAAGGGCTACGTATGCATGGAAATAACGCATATAATAATGTTAGTCCGCTTGAAATATCTCCATTAAGACTTTGTCACTTCTTAAAGTTGTCTAAGATGTCCCCAGCCTAAGACACAAGGCTGTAGGGCAAGTTATGGAAGGGAAAAAAAAAATATTGTACAGTTAAATCATTACGAATTCTGGCTGCATGAAGTGTCACAAAATTTTCTGATACTTTTTTTTTTTTTGAGTGAGAGAGGGAGACTGAATGACAAGGTATACTGGAAAAGATCTGCAGTTATGTCAAGTTACTGCTATTATTTACTACGGTTCCTTCAGACTGTTCATTAAGATTCAAGAAGAGGAAGGGCTAGACAGACACCTATACAGCATCTTGATACTTGGGAAAATCTCATATCGAAAATCTTATTAAGAGCGTGGAGAACGTAGGAATGTAAAATGCGTCATTGGACTGAAGGATTATGAAATGTGGAGGCAGGCCATTTGGATTAATTGAATGATTGATTAACCTGTAGGCCAGGTGCTGGAGAGGGACGCCTTCATGTGATGGCACCGAGTTGCTATGCTGCTTGGTTATGCACATTGCCTTCAGTCCTTCCACATCCCCTCAAAAGGAGAATGGTGAGCTACGGGAGAAAGGTAGCTCAACCTGCAGTCCACAGGGTTTATGTTCAGGTGAGGCTGGGGTTGCGGACTTGCTACTGCCACTGTTTTCGGGCGACGAGAGACCAAACTGAATAAAATCGCAGGCGTTAGCAAGAATAAAGTTTTGGGTCGTTAGAAAATTAGATGAACCTATTTTGATTTTAGGACAATGAGAGGCGCCACTTGTTAATAAATCATTTGGCGAATAAAAGTTTTTTTTTCTGAGGTATTTGGAGGTTCTTTATTTTATCATTTTCATTGTTTCCTATTTGACGCTTCCTTTCAATTCTTATGTTGGTTTGGTTTCAGTAGAGCCTATTTTGAGTCTTTATTCCTATTTAATTACTGTTCTGTTTCCTATTTTTATTCATAATTGTTATTAATCGTGGCTTATTATTTTCATTCTTTTTGTTCATACTTCATTTCCATTTTGACTCTTGTTTTGACTTTAATTGATATCTTTATGCCAATTTCCATTCATACTTTTATTTCGGAGTTTATTAGCTACTGTTCTAATTTCTGTTTCGGTTCCTGTTTGTCAATGGTAATAAATTTGAGAGAGAGAGAGAGAGAGAGAGAGAGAGAGAGAGA
>JAGKTI010002643.1:37599-56500 GCA_018397915.1 Birgus latro | reverse complement strand
GTAAAGGAATGAAGCTAAAAAAAAAAAATATGTGCGCATGTGACAGTGTAGTGACCATGATTAAAGTTCAGTGCTATTATTACTGAAAGTGTTACATTGCAGTCTATTACAGTGATTATATTTAAGTTTAGTTCTTAATATAGAGTGAAATAAATACTGGGTACTGTTTAGAATTTACGTTAAAGTATGAACTAACCCACCTTCATCAACTCCGTCTCCAAAACAAAACAAACTGCCGAACTTCGAAGAATCTACTGCTTCTAATGAAAGGTGTTACACTGCAGTCTATTACAGTGATTGCATTTAAGTTTAGTTCTTAATATAGAGTGAAATAAATACTGGGTACTGTTTAGAATTTACGTTACAGTATGAACTCAACCACCTCTGTCTTCAAAACAAAACAAACTGCCAAAGAATCTACTGATTCTAACGAAAGGTATTACACTGCAGTCTATTATAGTGATTACATTTAAGTTTAGTTCTTAATATAGAGTGAAATAAAGACTGGGTACTTTTTAGAATTTACGTTCAAGTGTGAACTCCACCACCTCCGTCTCCAAAACAAAACAAACTGCCGACGATCTTCTGCCTCTGACGAAAGGCAAATTATGTGCACTGAATTCTTTCTTTTTTGTCTTTCTTTATTAATTTATACACTGTATATGCTCCTTTACTTTAGTGTTAAGAAGACAGGTAATAAGTATTGCTATTGCAATTTTGGGGGGTGAAAATCCATCTCCAACACACGTTACCGACAGTCGGTACTGCCTCTGCGAATGATTTCCTACCAATTAACCACTTCAGTACTGTGATGTCTATTTCTACTTTATTTACGCTTCCTCCAGCCGATTTTATGGCACTCAGGACTGGACTCACATACTGAAGGGGCTAACGAAGGCTGTACCAACCCCGTGCACTTCCACAGATCCAACCTACACTGACTAAAATTGTCTGGTGGCAGCAAGAACAAAATGAAAATACACCCAGCACTGAAGGGGTTAAATGTATATTAAATGCACTATATTGTTTTTTGTCATAACTAATTTATTTATATATGCTTCTTTAATTTAGTGTTAAAAGGACAAGTAATAGGTATTGTCTTAGCAATTTTGGGGGGTGATAATTCGGTAATTTAGCAATTTTGGGGGGTGAAAATTCAGTAAGCCAGAAAATTCGGTAATTCGAACCAGGGTAGAGCCCCATATAGTTCGGCTTATCAAGGGTTTACTGTATTATGTACATGAGAGAATACTGTGAGTGATACTTAAATTAAGTACGGTAAAGTTTCACTTATACAAGTATATGCACTGCACCAGGGAAGACCTCAAGAAGAAAAAGAATCTTTTTATCTGGAACTGCAAGACACTGGATACAACGGAGAATGTAGATAAGATCATTCTGGAAGACCTGAATGCTCATGTGGGAAGAAACCGAAACAACATAGAAAGTGTGATTGGTGCTTTCGGAATTGGAGACGTAAATAGTGATGGTGAAAATTTGATAAGTTCTGCATGAGGAATGGCCTGGCCATTATAAATACATTCTTTAAACATAAAGATACCCACAAATGGAGCTGGTACAGGTGGAATTCTGACAGAGAAGATTATGTGGAAAAGTCAATGATAGATCTGATTCTTACTAACAATGAAACGATTTTCAAAGATGTGAAGAGTATTCCTTTTGTATCATTAGACTCTGACCACTGCTTGGTACTAGCAAAATTGAGAATAAGAACATTTAAGCCATTGAAAAAGCTTGTGAGAGAAAGAATAAAAGTAGAAAGGCTGAAAGAACACAAAGTCGCACAACGATACAAAGAGATGGTTTCTGAAGCTAGACCAGCAGATCACCAAGAAACTGAAGATATTGAGCAAGAGTGGGAGAACATGAAAGAATTATCCAAATAGCAAAAGAGGTGCTTGAAACATAGAACGTCAGTGGAGGAAAAAAGAAGAAAACAGTTTGGTGGACAGAAGAAGTCAGAGAAGCTGTTAAGAAAAAGAGTGTTGCTTTTAGAAAGTGGATGAGGAGAAGAACTGGAAACCAAAACAGAATATGTAGCAGCAAGAAATGAAGCCGAGAGAGTAATATCAAGAGTAAAGAGAGGCACATGGGAGAGGTTAGGAAATGAACTGGAAGTGGACATGTCAGGCATAAAGAAACTTATATATTCAGTATAGCTAAGAGCTACAGAAGGAAAGATGAAAGTGGAATTTATTCAATCAAAAATATGGAAGGGAGCTACGGACAGATGAAAGGGAAGTGTATGAAAGATGGAAAGAATACTTCTCACAGCTTCTTAATCCAGCAGAAGTGGCGAGACAAGAAGAAGAAGAAGAAATAGTTGCCCCAAGAATAGAACAAAATGATATTATTACAACAGGTGAAATTAAACTAGCTATTGAAAGAATGAAAAATGGAAAAAGTCCTGGAAGTGATGGCATACCAGTAGAATTGCTGAAAGGAAATGATGATATAGTTAAGTGGCTTGACAAGAGTTTTTAATGTAGCTTGGTGTGACAGTAAAGTGCCAGCTGATTGGGGGAAGGCAATTATTTGTAAAATTTTCAAAAAGGGTGATCGAACAGAATGCAAGAACTATAGAGGAATCTCTGCTGTCACATGTGGGGAAGATATATGAAAGAGTACTAGAGAAGAGATTAAGATTAACAGTGGAAGATAAGCTGGAAGAAGGACAGTACGGATTTAGACCCCAAAGAGGAACAACAGATGCAATGAAGATGGTAATGGAAAAGAACTGGGAGTGGGGCCAGCGTGTGTTTATTGCATTTGTTGATCTAGAAAAAGCATTCGACACATTACCAAGGGAAGAAATATGGAAAACCTTAGAAGATCCAACATATATGGTAGAGCCCTCTTTAGTTAGAGCTATAAAGAGTCTCTACAGAAATTGTGTTAGTGCATTGAGGACCCAGATAAGAGAAGACAGCTGGTTCAGCGTAACTGTAGGTGTTAGGCAGGGTGGTGTGATATCTCCACTTCTGTTCTTGATGTTCATGGACAGGTGTATGAAAAGATTAAGATTTGGAGATGAGGTGATGACACTGGCCTATGCCGACGATATTGTCCTTGTTGCTAAATCCCCAGTTGTTCTGCAGGATGCATTGACTGCTTGGAAAGAAGACTTAAAGAGAAGAGGAATGAAAATAAATGCCAATAAGACCAAGGTGATGATGGTAGCTAGAGAGAGAGAGGAAATAGAGATAAGAATAGATGGAGTACAGATGAAGCTGGTGGAAGATTTCAAGTAGCTTAGAGTCACAGTAAATGAAAGGTGTTTTATGGAAAAAGAAATAACAAAGAGAATTGAAAATTACACCAACAATTTAAGATTAATGTACCCTCTATTAAAGGAAAGACTCATTTCGTCAAGAGTTAAAGTTCCATCCATCCATCATCCAATCCTATGTTGCCCCACAGAGAAGCTTTGGAGCCCGGGGCTAGACAAGTTGGTCCTGATTATTTAAGATGAGAGTGACCAGCCTCACTCATCCTTGAGTGGCATTACATGAACAATAAACCCCAACCATCCCTTGGATATAAACCTCCACCGGCTCAATCTGTTTGGAGCACCGTAATTACCCACTAAACCATCAGGCACCAAAATTTGGTTATATGATTACCATCCAGCGTCATAAATGGTTTCCTGGTGTACAGGAAACCATCTGCCTTGTCACTCAGTGTAGAGTCACCCACAGGCAGAAGGACGAGGAAGGAATGAAGGAAAGAAAGACAGAAGAGGGATTGTAAAGTCACTTGTAGGCAGAAGGACAAGGAAAGAATGAAGGAAAGAAAGACAGAAGAGGATTGAAGGAAAGAAGCATGGAGGAGAAGAGAGGGCAGACACCTGAGAGCAGCACTACATCGAGTGAGTGGATGGTGAGCGCCCCCACCTACCACATAAGTTCGTTACGTTTCGTTTCGTTTTTGAAGGCTCCAACATGCTTGCATGTGTCGGCCTTGGTCTCCTAATGGCGTCTCTCCATGCTGCTTGATCTTTGGCAGCCTCCCTGTTCAGTCCCTTAACCCGTAAGTCACACTTGTCACACTTAATGACCATGTCCCATGTCTTTCTCGGTCTACCCCTCCCAACCCCTCCCCCAATATTAACACTTCTCACCCTCTGTACCCAATTATCATCCCCCATCCTCTCCACATGTCCAAACCACCTCAGCCTACCTCTCCTTATCACAACACCAATACACTCCAGTCCCATTCTACCTCTCAACTCTTCCATCGAAACCCAGCCCCACCAGGCCTTCCACGCAGGGACGCACTGCACATCCACCTAATCATTGTCATTTCTGTACGTTTAAACCTGCGAATATCCTCTTCCTTTACTGCCCAGGTCTCACTACCATACAGCGTCACACTCCTAACACATGCTGCATACAAAGACCCCTTAGCACGTATGGAGAGTCCTCTCAATGTCAGGAGAGGCAACAGCTCCCTGACCTTCTTCCAACCACTTCTCACCCTAGCAACAGAGCTAACTCCAGCCCCACCTCTGGCACATAACATGTCTCCCAAATAAAAAAACTCTTCCACATACTCCAGAGACTCACCAGCAAGTTCAGTCCTTTCACGCCTAACAATCTCCACCTGCTCTCCCTGACATGACGCACACATGAAATCAGCATCATCTCGCAGTCTACCTCTAATACCACTATATCTCTTGTGCACCCATTTATCACAAACACTGCACAAGATGGAATTACTTCCCACACCTTTGTGGCAAACTGCACTTGGCCACTCTCCCTCTCCTTTGATTGTACCGCCACCAACCCTAGATAGCATCACTTTTGTTTTATCTGCATTTACCCTTAACCCCTTGTGCCCCATACCATCTCTCCACTTCTTAAATCTTTCCTCCGCCTCCTTTTCATTCTCTGCAATCAACACCAAATCATCAGCATACAACATCTCCCACGGGAGTCCATCTCTGATGTCACGTGAGAGGGCTTCAGGTACCATGATAAACAACAAGGGACTCAAAACTGACCCCTGATGTACACCAACATTCACGGAAAACTCATCACTCAAAACTCCATTCACTCTTACCTGGGTGTCAGCACCCATGTACATGGCCATAACCACCCTAACCAGCCACTTTTTCAACCCTAGCTTTCTCATTTCCCACTTCACCACCTCTCTAGGGACTCTGTCAAAGGCCTTTTCCAAATCAACAAAAACAAAATACAGTTCCCTTTCCTTTCCAACATATTTTTCCTGAAGCTGTCAAACAATAAATATGGCATCAGCTGTCCCCCTGCCTGGCATAAACCCAAACTGCCTCTCATCGATATTCACTCTTTCTCTAATCATACTATCTACAACTCTGTCCATTACTTTCATTATCTGATCTAAGAGCTTTATACCTCTGTAATTTCCCCTTCCCAAGGCCTTGTTTTGTATGGTCTGAAGAGTGTTATTGTGTGTTTTAGTGAGGTTCAGAGCCCAAGCAAGGCTTGCATAATTCATCACTGAACATAAATATTGTTTGTATACTGTGGTGGTGGTTTCTTTGTTGTGTCCAAATATTGTATGGGCAAGTGACTTCAAGGCATTGAGTCTAGGTGTTAATTTATTTTTGATGTTTGTAATGTGTTGTTTAAATGATATTGATGTATTGTATGTTACACAAAGGATTTTGTCTGTGTGTGTGTGTGTGTGTGTGGTAGGGGAGTGTTGTCTATGGTGAGGTGTGGAATGTGACTGTGTTCTACTGTCTAGTTTGTGAGGTCACTGTAAATTTGGCTGGGGCTATTTTGAGTCTGTTTGTAGTGAACCATTCGTGTAGTGTGTTGAGGTAAGTTTGGAGGATGTGTGTGGCTGTGTTTGCATTTTGGTGTGTGCATGTAAGTGTTATGTCATCTGCATAAGAAGCTATGTGTATTTGTTGTTTGTGGGTATGTCATGCATGTATAGGTTGAAGAGGGTAGGAGACAAGACAGATCCTTGGGGGATGCCATTTGTGAAGTTTCTTATGTTTGAGGACTGACCAGCAAAAGTGACATGTGCATATCTCCCCGCTAAGTAGTTTGCCAGCCATCTTTTTGTGTTATTGTGCATGTTTGTGTTGAATATTTTGTTTGTGAGGTTGTGGCAGGGGATGGAATCAAAAGCTTTACTAATGTCTAGTGTGACAAGGAGTATTCTATGTGGTGGCCTTGCTGAATTCATGCCATCAAAAACTCTCTTTGTGAGGTCTGTAAGAAGAGTGTTTGTGGAGTGTAGTGACCTAAAACCATGTTGTGATGGGGCTAGGGGGGTGTGAGGTGTAACTAGTTGTAGTACCAGTCTTTCAGTGACTTTGGAGGGGGTGCAGAGGAGTGTGATGGGGTGGTGTGAGGAAGATAATGTGGGGTCTTATGTTGGGTTTGGGGATAGTGATGATAATCCGATGCTTTTAGATGTTGGGTATTATGTTGAGTAGCTGTAGTTCAGTATGTTGGCGAGTGCTTGTATGCCTTGTGGTCCAATGTATTTAAGGTGTATGTTGCTTATGTTGTCTGGTCCACAGGCAGATGAGTGCCTGAGGTTGCTGATGATGTGCTTCGTTTGGTTGTAAGTGAAAGGTGCGAAGTTTGGGTCTGTGGGGAACTGTCTCTTATGTCGGATGATACGTTGGTCGACAAGATGGGGGTTTAGATGGCTGACGTGTGAAAAGTGATTGATGAGAGTGTTTGCTTGTTGTTTGTTTGAAGGTATGGTGTCTGTTGTTGTGATGGCAGCATGTGATTGTGTTGTGTTGCTGTTGGAGAGTGTGATGCTGTTTAGTGTTTTGTAGAGTTTGCTGGTCTTTGTTTTGTGATCAAGTGTTTGGAGATAATTATTCCAATTTAGTGTTTGCTGTTCTGATATTTTATTGTTTATTTGAGTGTTGAGTTCTTGTATTTGTTGTATGGTGTCATGTGTATGTGGTGTTCAGGAGTGACATAGTGTGTCCTGTTGTCTGATGAGGCCTTGAATTTCTGGTGTGAAATTGGGGTTGTGTCTTTTTCTGTTGCCTCTAGGGATGTGTCTTTTGTCTGTGTTTTGTATAATTGTACTGAAAGTGTGCACAGTGATGTTGATGTTTGTGATGGATGTACTTGAAAGTGTTGTGATGTTGATGTTTATGATGGATGTACTGTTTAATGTTTCAAAATGTTGTTCTGTTTCATTTGTGAAGGCCTCCCAGTTGGCTTTCTTATAATTAGTGTATGTGTGTCTGTGGCCAGCTGGGGTGAATCTGGTTTTGGTAATGATGATGGTTGGGGGGAGGTGGTCAGAGCCAAGGGCTCTGACCACTCTCCACGAAGTTGTGGGGGCGAGGTTTGGGGAACAGAAGGTGATGTCTGGGGATGATGGGGGGAAGAGGGCTTGGTGTGGGATATGGGTATGATGATTGGGATTATTGAGTATGAAAAGATGCATTGCAAGTAGAACATAATGGATTGTTTGTGAGTTGTGCTGTGAAAGTGAGGTGTGTGAGGTGAATAAGCATGCTGTGGTTTGATGGATTGCATTACAGTGTGGACGTTGTAGATTGTTCACGAGTTGTATTTTATGTTGATGTTGAAGCAAGGATGATTGGCCACACCTTAGTCTGGCTAGGTGCAGTCATGTTTTCCTTGGAAGGGCACCCTTTTTGGGATGAATGTCTGATAGGGGTTCATGAGTGATGTTGTTTGAGAATGATGTTTGTTTGGGCATAGATATGATAATCTGTTCCTTGAGGCCCAACAGTCCTCATATGTGTCACACATCCACATGCCCGCAGTTTAGCAATAATACCCACTATCCACATTGGATACAAACTAAGTGGATATTGTAGTTAATCTGCTTTAATCTGATGGGACTGGGTCACACCTACAGCTTGTAATACCACATAGTTGTGCTGGCATGAAATTCAGTGAACCTAGGTTATGATATAGGAATGAGTCTCCTTGGTTGCTTGTCAGATCACCCCTCCAGTCTAATTACACTTGTCTATCAGCTGAGCTGAAAAGGGTTTGGGATCTTTGTCAAGATAGGATAAATGCACTGTAAATGGATGCTAATAAGTGTTGTCCACAGGAGCAGGGATGCTGATGAGGAGGGTGTGCTGAGTAAGCTCTTTCAAGAAGCTTCCAACCGCAGACTTTTTGCAACAGCGAAGCGGATGCTATCAGAGGAATTTCTGCTGCCAGAGCACAGATGTCCAGTCACCAGGGTAAGTTGAGCTAGAATTTCTGCTGTCAGAGCACAGATGTCCAGTCACCAGCGTAAGCTGAGCTAGGAGTTTTTCTCTTTTTTCTTTGTCTGTAACCATGTACATCTTACTACTGTATTTATAAGTATTGTTGCTACCTTTGGCCCATATCAGAGTACAGGCACTCCTTTTTATAAGTTGGGGATGAGTTTTGAAATATCACTAATTTGTACATATACTGTACTGTAATTCTATCTATCTATTGCCAGACGCCTCAATCCCGCACGGGGTGGCAACAAACAAATCGCCTCCATGTCGCTCTGTCCCCTGCCATTTCACTACCCCGCTCCCAACTCACACCCCCCTCTCTCATATACCTCTCCACTCCATCCCTCCATCTCATCCTCGGCCTCCCCCTTCCTCTCGCCCCCTCCACCTCACTCACATACACTCTCCTCGTCAGTCTCTCACTCTCCATCCTCTCCATATGCCCAAACCACCTTAACGTGTTTCTCCTGACGCTTCCTATCACGTCCAACAACCACACCACAATGCTCCTTCACTTCCTCATTTGTTAGTCTGTCTCTCCATGTGACTCCACATGCACCTTTCATATAACTCACTTCCACTGCTCTCACTCTTGACTTCTGTCCTTCCAACAGGGTCCAAGCTTCACTTCCATATGTTAAAGTTGGTATCACAATAATGTCATGTAGCAACTTTTTCACTCCCATGCTCACCTCCCTGTTTCTTATCACTGCTTTCAACGAACCAGCAACCTTCCTTCCCTGCTGCACCCTTTCGAGCACTTCACCCTCCAGACTTCCATCCTTACTCATCATACTACCCAAGTACTTAAATGCACTCACATTCTCCATATCCTTCCCATCCAATCTCACTGTACATTCACTGGCTTCACTTCTCTCGAAGACCATCACTTTACTCTTCCCTACATTCACCTTTAGATTCCGTTTCTTACACACTCTTCCAAACTCATCTACCAAGCCTTGCAGCTCCCCTTCATCTTCGCTCAACAACACAGTATCATCTGTAAACAACAGTACAGGGAGTTTCCAAACACTGCCCTCTCTCACTAGGGCCACTCCAACATCCACTGCCTGACCTTGTATCTCTTTTATAACCCCATCCATGTACAGATTGAACAACCATGGAGACATGACACATCCTTGTTTCAATCCAACCTTCAAATGGAAAGATTCACTCAGTTTGCCATCCACACGTACTGCAGCCTTAGCACCCTCATATAATACTCTTCACTGCCTTCAACAACTTCCCATCCACTCCATATATTCTTAATACCTTCCACAATCCTTGTCTATCCACCCTGTCATATGCTTTCTCCAGATCCATGAAGGCTGCATACAACTTCTTTCCCTTCTCTATAAACTTTTCCACTAGGGATCTAAGAATGAATATCTGGTCTACACAACCTCTTCCCTTCCTAAAACCTCCTTGTTCTTCTCCAACTAATTCCTCTGTTATTTCTCTAACTCTGTCAATAAGTATCCTACCATATACTTTTCCTATTACACTGAGAAGGCAAATGCCCCTATGATTACCACACACTGCTTTTTCCCCTTTTCCTCTGTACAGAGGAATAATTATATCTGACTTCCAATCCTCCAGGACTCTACCCTCCTCCCAAGCCAATCTGCACACCTTCCACATCCATTCTATTACTAATTCTCCCCCATGCTTCAGCATTTCACCACACACTCCATCAATTCCTTGGGCTTTCCCCATTTTAACTTTCTTCATTGCTTCCACCACTTCCATCCTGGTGATTTCTTCCTCTCTTCTCACAACCCTCCTTCTCCCCACCATTCCCCAGCAACTTATACTTGCATTACTTTCATTCTCTATGTTCAACAGTTCATTAAAGTGTTCTCTCCATCTGTTTACTTTTTCTCTCTTCTCCACTAGTAATCTACCATTTTTATCTTGCACACCCCCACTGACTTCATTGGCACATTTTCTTACATTCCCTCTACTTTGCACTCAAATTCCTTCCAAATTCCTCATCCACTCTCTTCTTACTCTCTCTTAATCTTTTCATCTCTCTCCTCCTCCTCTCTACATATAACTCTCTCGTCCGTCTCCCAGCTTCTTCGACGCCCCTATTCCTCATCCACTCATTATATGCTTTCTTCTTTTGTGCCACAGCCTCTCTCACCTCTTCAGTCCACCATGCTGTTCCCTGAATCCCCTTTCGTCTTCTCTTCACCCCACACACCACTTCACATGCTGCACAGATTTCTTCTGTGAATATCTTGCACACACCTTCCACATTCCCCATCTGCTCCAATCTATATTTACCCAATCGCTCCTCCACTTCCCTTTTATATTCAGCCTTTATTCCATCCTCTTGTAACTTTTCTACCCTCCTTGTAACAAATACTTCCTCCTGTAATTATTACTGTTAATTAGGGAAAACTGGCAAATCAGCTTCCTACATAGCAGTGGACTTAACCGCTTCAAACTGATGGTATATTTTTAATATTATATTCTTGCTTCCACCAGACATTCTAATGAAGGATAGACCTTTTATTATTGAAATGGCTAAGGAAGGCTGTACCTGGCACCTGCAGTTCCAGGAGTAAAATCCTTTGGAAGAAGCCAGAAGAAAGTAGAAAATGTCATTAGATTCATGAGATTGATTGGCAATTTTTCATTAATACTACACTCAGGCTTCTGTAACTAACTTTCAACTGAATGAAACCATCTGATGTTAGCTGGAATACAATATTGTTACTAGAGTGGATCTGCCCAGTTTTCTGAGGACTTCACAAGGGAAGAAAAAAAAATTAATAAGGAGCACTCAGTGAGTGCTAAACCCATGCCCACCAACTGGATTAAGGGTTGAACATTTACCTATGCCTTATGACCTCGACCTTGTTCTGATTTTTGCAAAAATTCTGTTACCATCTCTTTCCCAGACTCCTAACATTTCCACCAAGTTTGGGCAAAATAAATGAAAATGGTTTTAGTTGAGCTTTCCCAGTGGCCTTGAACTTTGATCTTTTGTTTTTAAAATTCAGTGTCATCCTTAACTGACTCAACACTTCCCTCCAAGTTTTATGAGTCCCTCATACACCTGAAATTCACCATCCAGTGCTAAAAATTACCTGTTGCTCAACAGATTATTTTCAAAATCTTCATCGAATCCTATGTTGCTCCACGAGGAGCGTAGGAGCCCGGGGCTAGGCAAGTTGGTCCTGACATTTAAGATGAGAGTGACAGTCCACATTATTTGTTTTACCCTCAATTTTTCCGCCTGGTTTGTTCTAAACCAGATCAGAACTCTTCAAGTTCATGTACTGTGGGACCTGGACCTTTGGCTTATTCTCAAAAACAGTAGGTCATCTCCTGTGAAGACCCTCAGTGCTTCCACAAAGTTTTGTGTAAATGAAATAAAAACTTATGTTATCTTGTTCACACACTTACTGTCAGGCAGGATTATGTACACCAGGGAAAACTTCATGCCCACTGTATTACTGTGTGCGTGGGTGTAACAAAGAGTTGGGCCGTATCTCAGGACCGAACTCTCAGTGGCATTGGTTTCATAGCACCTCTCCCATAGTGATTTACAATATTTTGCATAGTACACCTTACGATTCTTTTCTGTGCTGTTTATATCATTTTAATGTCAACAAAGTTTGCATCAGGAACATGCATGACAATTTGAGGTGTTATGTGCAGAGGCAATACAAAATTGATGTAACTTATAATACAGTCTTTAGTACTATGAAGTATCTTTGATGGGTAACCAGGGTAGAGATAGCCATGATTAAACCCTTCAGCACAAAAGGCTGTTCTAAAGCTGAATAAAATCATATGGAGGTAACAAACAATTGAATAACCTTATTACTGTATTCAAAGGTTAAGGATGAATAAATTTTTTTCATATCCTCTATTTTAGTACTGTAATTCTTGGTGTGTTGCTGTGGATATGCTGGAAGGTTTTAAGAAATTGTTTGGCCATGTGGAAAGAATGAGAAATTGAGTATGAGAATGTGAGAGAGTGAAGGGAAGGGTGAAGTGGAGGATGAGGTGTAGAGGTAAATGAATGAGGATGGGGTGAATTGGAGGGAAGGCAGCCTATTAGCAGAGGTTAAGATGATGTGGAGCCAGTTTGTTTGTGATCACCCTCTCTGAAATTAATGTCTTGCAATACTGATAGATAGATATTATAACAAGGACACTGCGTATTAAAGTTACATTACCACTAATAAAACTGTTGCACCAGTTTCCAACAATATACAGCACTGATTGTATGAAAAAGTTGCTATATTTTTTAAGTGCATCAGGTAGAAAACCGAGCATGGAACCAAAGACCAAACTGAGATTTGCACACTGCTGCAAATCTTATAAGTGTTCTCATATCAGATTTTGCTTCTCCCAGCAGTTTCCAGGAACTGTTGGATATGGAGTTTCCTGAACAGGAAGCATGATTTAATTTGATGTGATTGTTTGATATGATTGTCTTGCACTTTGGTACATTACCATTAAGACCTTATTTATATGTTGCCATATTAGGTCCATTTTCCAAGTACTAATCACACAGTACATTACAAAAACACCACTTATTAAAGTTTCATTGGTATCAGTGAAGCTGATGCACCTATTTCCCCCAATTTACAGTACTGGTAAAAGAAAAAAGGTTGATATTTTTAAAAATACATCCTTGAAATAATGAGGATTGACAATGCAATACATTATTTTTTGTGTGCAGATGTTTAGGCTTGTGAGGTAAGTCAGGTTTTCAGGGGTATGAATGGCCAGTGGATGAGAGTGTGGTTCATTTCAAGGGCATGCTGTTTATTAGTTCTCCCCATATGTTTTATCTTTCATGGTGTTCTGGACCCTACTTCATTCCATTCTTAGGTGGGAAAAGGAGGTCTGGATGGTAGTGATGTTGATGATGATGATGATGGTAACATTTTGTGTTGTGGTCTTTCAGACTTTTGAGCCTGAATTTCAACTGGTGACCTTAACTTCCCTCAAAAACTCCCCCATGGAGGAGATTAAGGAGAAGGGAGCCAGTGAAGGTTTGGCTCCGAGCTTTGGTGATGGTGACAACGAAGGACAAAATACTCGGGATGTGAAACATTTGTGGAAGTGCAAGATGAGCTGTACAGCAAAACCCTTTCAGATTCTAGTAGGGAAGCTCATAATGGGAGGTAATGGAGCATTACAGTTGCAGCAGGAGGATGAGTGTTTGGATATTGTTTTGTTAAAGACAGTGGAAAATGTAAAAGTAGGTGCCTTGGTCACCTTATTTGGATGGAATTTGATTGATGAAGAGTTTAATGTAGTGGTGGGCAACAGCATGCACAATGTACACAAAAAGTACCTTTTGGTGTCAGAAATATGTATTTTGAAAGAACCAGGAAGTACAGCACAGACACAGTCTCAATATAAAATTAAAGTTCTGTCAAAGTCATCACTCATATACAACCATTCTAGAACTCAGACAAATACTGTTGAGAATTTGAAGCGTGAAAGGTTTTTCATGGTTCGTGCCAACATTTTTAGGACTGATGCCAATGAAGTTGTTATTGAAAAATGGCAGAGGTTTATCAGATTCAAAGGGAAACTGACTGATAAGAATTCCATCATTCAAGAAGGGGATTTAATAATGGCAAACTGTACAGATATTGGCCATGTATTGAAGAAGTCCCACTCAAATTACTTTCTGAGCAGTCTTTCCAGCCATTTCCCAACACCAGAGTGTGTGTACCTCCCTGAAGACACTATAATTAACAAAATTTCATCATCAAAATGCCATTATGGTGAGATAGATGTCAAGGAAGTATTAGAAGAGTCTAGTCAATGCACGGGCCTTATCTGTGTTTCTGGTATTATTAAGACCAAGCAGTTCATGACACCAAGGTTTGCTTCTCGGATCAGCAAACTTCAGATTGATCTGAGCAGCAGCTGTGACATTGGAGTACCAGGCAACAAGAGTATAAATATACTGCTTGTAGATCAGGAGGAACAGTGGAGGGAAGTGTGGCTTTACTTCCGTGTTGTCTCTGGTAGCTTTATCCAGGAATATGCCAAGGGTGTGATACCGGGAGCTAAAGTTTTGGTTACCTGTTGTGAGCGAAAGGTGGCCCAAAAGACCGGGAATGTGTACTTGCATGGAACAATTTATACCAGAGTTCTTCCCCTTGCCAGAGTTATGCCCTGTGTGATAGGGTCCCAGAGCCAAGGGCAAGGGAAGTCTGCACCCTGCACTCCCCCTCTTCAACCCCTGAGTGATAATATTACCAGCAGTAGAACTTTCACCTGCTTTGCTACTATTGCTCAAATAGTGAAGGTTGAAATGAAGTCTGTTTGCACCCTCTGTGGTTCAGACATGGGGGAGGATGGTTGTTTGTTTGTAGGCTGCCAGGCCTCTCCTACACCTAAAATAACTGTCCATGCTGAAATCACAGTTGATGATGGAACCAGATCAGTTAGGGTATTTGTAAATAAGCTGAGGCATGTTGAGGATATACTAAAGCTGTCTTGCTCTGAGAAGGTGAACCTGAGTAAAGTAGTCATCTCAGACCGCAAATCCCTGAAGTATGTCATGTCTTGGAAAAGAAAAAGACAAGAAGAAAATCAAGGGGGTAAATGTGAAAGCCTTAATATTCACACAAGCCTTGAAAATAAGTTCTTCCAAAGAGTATGCAGAAGGAGTGAATTATTGAGACCCATAAAGATCACACTTCGTAGAATGACGTCCAAAGTTCCACAGTTTAGTGGTTTACAATATTTTTATTGTATAGAGGTGACAGAACTCCAACCACGCATTTATGCTGGCGAACTTCAGAAATGAGTACAGTAAACAGCAACAGATCAAATCAAATCAGATCGCAGATGCCATGCTTACCTTAATGAATCTCCATACTGAGTTTGGCATTGGTGTAACTGATGTTTTCTATGGTCCGGAAGCTAAACCATGTCTATTTTATCGTTTATAAAGACTCCAACACGCTTGCATGCGTTGGCCTTGGTCACCTAGTGGCAGCTCTCCACACTGCTTGATCTCTGGCAATTCACCTATTCAGTTCCTTTTATAGGCATTAGTAGATATCTCATAAACACAATGTACAGGATGTAGTGTCTGATGGCAACGTACACTGTTTCTCACTAGGAATGTCAGTTCACAGTAAGTAGTGTCTGATTTCACATGATATCTGTACACAGTCTGTTGTCCCAGACTATCAAGAATCCTTAACATACAATCCATCCATCCATTCATCCATTGCCAGATGCCATAATCCCACAAGGGGTGGCCAGCTGACTCTGAGTCATTTGTTTTACGGGGAGGGGCACTAACCCTCCACCAACCCACTTGTTGACACGTAGGGAGCACGTGTGGTTTGGTTATATGGTTACCACCCAGCATTGTAAATGGTTTCTTGGTTTACAGGAAACCATTTGGCTTGTCACTCAATGTAAAGCCACCTGTAAAGGAAAGAAAAGCAATAAGAAGTGACAGGAAAGATGGGAGAAATAGGAAGAGAGGAGGGCAGGCTCAGAAAGAGAATGATAAAGGCTAAGGAAGAAGTAGGCAGCACTACATCAAGTGAGTGGATGATGGTCGCCACCACCTACCACTAAATATCCTCTTAGTCCAAACAACCAAGAAACTCATGATGTATTCAAACACGTGGAAGTCCACAGGATATCTAATCAGACACTACTACCTCACCAAACATCCTCTCTCACCTGTATATAATGGCAGAGAGAAGCCCTTCACATCAGAAAGTGGGTAGATAATGCCCGAGAGCACAATTAGGGCAAAGTAAGGAGAAAGGGGAGACTGGCCGTCATGCTAAGCTCGTTTGTAAATTACTATCAAGACAACTGTGCAATAAAACTCAGTAACCCAAGAGTGCTGTAACTCACTTTGTTGATAATATGTCCCACGACTTTATTCTGTGTCAGAGGAAAAATGCAAATGTGTGTATGGACACTAGGAATAACTATCGAGTCGATTATCACGTGAGAATCGACTCGTGAAATCAAGTGGCGATTTCACTTTTATGCTGGCTTACTTCGCCAGTTCTCTAGAGTCGAGAATTTATAAACTTTCTGAGCAGTACACAGCAGAGACTAAACGCTCAAGAAGGCTGTATTACTGTACTGTTGGCCTCCGAGAAAGTTAGTTCACCCCTTAACATTCAAAAAATAATAATAATAATAATAAACAGGATCTTGGCTGAGCCAAACTCCTAGCTGGCACAACGGATTTAAGAATTAATGCCAAGAGCTGGCTTAAGTACCAGTCGTGATTAATATAAGTAGTTGTGCTAACTTGGAGTAGCAAAAGTATACTAAATATGTGGGGAAATGAAACACGACTGTTACATTTAACAAAGCTCAAGAAAACGAACTGTATATTTATTAATTACATGTACTAAATATGTTGGGAAATCAAACACGACTGTTACATTTAACAAAGCTCAAGAAAACGAACTGTATATTTATTAATTACATGAAGGTAAATTTACGTTACATAAATCTATTCAAAATCAAAGAAAGGGAAATGCACTCACTCAAGCACTCAACCAATAGCTAAGTAATGCACTGAGCTAAATAACTAAAGAACCTTAAGCCTAGGAAAAAACAAAAGAAATACTAATCAATAGAGATGAGACCGCCGCTAATACAGTCGATCACCAGGCTGGTGGGAGCTTCAGGAATTCACACCGATACAGCCGAGACCTTTGGAGATCGCTAAGAAAAGAAACCTGCTCGAGCTTTGCACACAGCACTTCCACTCTCCTTGACTGTCACTGGGACGACTAACTGTGTTTGAGTGTCCAATGTAAGGGATGTGTGAAAGAGGCGTGGCCAACTAATGGCCAGGGAGGCAAGTGCAAGGAAACGACAATTCAGAAATTATCGCTCAGAGGAATGCACTGTCTGTACAAAAAGACAGTCTCTCGCGAGAGAATGACGAAAGTTTTGAAAATTTGATGCAAATATAAGTACACGAAAGGACGGTTAAGAGAATGGCGAATTCTCACGGATTTCAGTACTATTCATTGTTCCTACAAATCACCCGATGTCACGATTTACGATACATAATTTCACGATGTAGGAAATTCATGACATTCTGGTTGTACTAAATAATCCATAATCGAATTCTCTACAAGTACCTCCGACCACGCTATCGAGACTTATCCCTGAGGGCCACACACTATGACCATGTCCCAGGTCTTTTTTGGTCTGCCTCTTGCAACCCTACCCTTGAAGTTCACACCTCTCACCCTCTGTACACAGTTGCTATTGTCCATCCACTCAACATGCCCAAACCATCTCAGTGTACTTCTCATCACAATACCAGTAACTTAAGCTGCAATTCTTGCTCCCCCAGATCTCACATTCAAGGATGCACTATACATCCTTCTACTTATTGTCATCTCTGTATGTTTGAGCCTACAGATGAGCCTACAGATATCCTCTTCCTTTACTGCCAAGGTCTCACCACCATACAACATCACACTCTTAACACAAGCTGCATACAAGGATCCCTTAGCATGGAGGAAGAGCCTTTTGTATTGGGACAGGCAACAGCTCCCTGAACTTACTCCAACCACTCCTTACCCTAGCCACAGAACTAGCTTCAGCTCCACATCCAGTACATAACATGTCCTCCAAATAACAAAACCCCTCCACGCACTGAAGAGACAGTCCAGGAAGATCAGTCCCATCACATCTCTCAATATCTGCATGCTCTCCCTGACACACTGCAGACACGAAAACAGCATTATTTTGCAGCCTACTTCTAATACCATTACTCCTCATATACACCCACTTATCACAATTCTGCACAAGATGGAGTTATTTCCCTTACCCTTGTGGCAGGCTGCACATGGCCACACTTCCTCTGCTTTGACAGTACTACCACGTCGTTTCGTTTCGTTTCGTTTTTGAAGGCTCCAACATGCTTGCATGCGTCGGCCTTGGTCACCTAATGGCGGCTCTCCACGCTGCTCGATCCCTGGCAGCCTCCCTGTTCAGTCCCTTAACCCTTAAGTAACACTTAATGACCTCGTCCCATGTCTTTCTCGGTCTACCCCTCCCAACCCCTCCCCCAATATTAACACCTCTCACCCTCTGTACCCAGTTATCATCCCCCATCCTCTCCACATGTCCAAACCACCTCAGCCTACCTCTCCTCATCACAACACCAATACACTCCAGTCCCATCCTACCTCTCAACTCTTCCATCGTAAACCCAGCCCCCCCAGGCCTTGCACGCAGGGACGCACTGCACATCCACCTAATCATTGTCATTTCTGTACGTTTAAACCTGCGAATATCCTCTTCCTTTACTGCCCAGGTCTCACTACCAAACAGCATCACACTCCTAACACATGCTGCATACAAAGACCCCTTAGCACGTAAGGAGAGTCCTCTCAATGTCAGGAGAGGCAACAGCTCCCTGAACTTCTTCCAACCACTTCTCACCCTAGCAACCGAGCTAACTCCAGCCCCACCTCCGGCACATAACATGTCTCCCAAATAACGAAACTCCTCCACACACTCAAGAGACTCACCTGCAAGTTCAACCCTCTCACGCCTAACAATCTCCACCTGCTCTCCCCGACACGCCGCACACATGAAATCAGCATCATCTCGCAGTCTACCTCTAATACCACTACATCTCTTGTGCACCCA
>JAGKTI010002643.1:0-33112 GCA_018397915.1 Birgus latro | reverse complement strand
TCATCACCCCATCCATATATATACTGAACAACCATAGGGACATCACACAACCTTGGTCATGGTACAGCTGATATCTGCTCTGGACTAAAAGCTAACCCAAGTGCCAAAGCCAGCCAATTTCTTCCTGACTGTTGCTGGAAACTGTATGAAGTAAAGTAATATAAGATATATACTTTAAAGAGTTTTACAATAATGTGAAAGAGTCAGCCTGGACTTTGACTGTGTTTACTTGTGACTGGGCTTCCTGCCAAAGAGTGATGATTGAGTGGCTTGTTATTAAATTTGTAGCCATACTTCACTCTCATTGTAGTACAGTACTGTACTTCTCAGGGTCATTGGTAACCAGCCATCTACTACCTATATGTACACATTCAGCAATAACTGAACAGTTATTATAGTAGAGCCATCACAATCAGCTTTGGTAATTGTGTCAGTATGTTTGATGTCAAGCAAGTGTATTTTACACCTTTGATTCATACAAGGAAGTGTAAATACTGAAGGATTTTGTAAGGTGTATGGTACCGTATTGGGTTCCTAGCAGTAAAAGTACAATCTGTCAGTATGTGACAAAGGAATTTTCCATAGTTTTGTTTGCTGTATACATTGTTACAGTAATGTATAAGATAAATTCCTACTTTAGGCTTTGAATGCACAGTGCATTATAGCATATACAGTACTGATACTGAGAAGTAAATTAGAACTATAAAAAGAAATTCCATCTTATCACTGATTGCAAATTGTGTGTCCTTTTGGTTGAGAGTATTCTTAACCCCTTGAAATCAGATGATGTCATTTTCATTTTACTCATGCTGCTAACAGACAGTTTAATTACTTGTAATGGTCTCTTGTATTGAAGGGGTTTATTAACCCTTAAACCGCGGGGTTGTCGGAGGCGCGCCGTGCCCATCCTGCGGGGCAAATCCGCGCTTTGACTGACTTTTTAAAAATATTTGCCAAAAATCAGTTATTAGTCCTAGAGTATTACAATTAAATATGCATATGGCACATACCTTCAGCTTTCTCCTGGGATGTTTTTTTAGCACTCGTCGACTACCGTAGGACTTGTGGAGGCTTCCGAAGTTGGGTAACTAAGTCTCCACTTTACACTTCCTGACTTCCCGTAATATGAATACCACTGCCAGATATTAACACTAGAAACACTATTCAATGATTTCCAAGTAGTTTGGAATCCATACTCCAAAAAAAAAAACACTGAAAGTCTCGGTAACGTGGTCGGAGGTACTTGTTGGGAAGTCGATGATGGGTTATTTAATACAACCAGAATAAAGTCGTGAGACGTATTATCAACGAAGGTGAGTTACAGGACTCTTGGGTTACTGAGTTTTATTGTAGATTTATCTTGATAGCGATTTACAATGATCTTAGCGTGACGGCCAGTCTCCCCTTTTTCCTTACTTTGCCCTAATTGTGCTCTCGGGCATTCTCTATCCCCTTCTCTCCCTTTCTGATGTGAAGGGCTTCTCTCTGCCATTATATACAGGTGGGAAAGGATGTTTAGGTAAGGTAGTAGTGTCTAATCGATCTCCTGTGGGCTTCCACGTGTTTGAATACATCATGAGTTTCTTGCTTGTTTAGACTATGAGGATATTTTGAGAAACATCATATGTTAGGATTCTTGATAGTCTGGGACAACAGACTGTGTACAGATATCATGTGAAATCAGACACTCCATCCTGTACATTGTGTTATGAGATATATACTAATGCCTATATTATATCTACAAAAGCAATGTAAAATACGAGCGTGTACGAGCCTCCCACTCATGCTAATTCACCGTTCGTATTGTCATTTCTTATTCATATACACACTCACACTTTATTATTTCTAGTACTTTATTACACTTATATATATCTATAGTCCTTTACCGCTTCCCACACAAAGTTTAGTAGGGGTAGAGGTCACGGGGCCTTTTACAATGGGCGCAAAAGTGGCAGAAATGGAGGGGCGCGACTGCGACAAGCTTCCACTTTGAAGGACGGCGGTGAACTGAGATGTACGTATCTCGGTAGCCAAGAGTTGAAAATGTCAGCTGCTGATGTATATGCTAAGAATTAAGTTGTAGGAAATCTAGACAATACATAATAAATTAGGTAGTTCCAGGTGAATATAAATATTACTCAGGCTTCTCCCTTCCTTTCTTATATACATTTATATTACAAGAATACCTCATACAGAAAAAAAAGCAGGGGAAATTAGCGAACGAGTGCAGGTTGGATGTTGCCAAGTGATAATTAGCCAATTCCAGGTGTATGGCACTATCAGTTACCTTATTTTTTTATATATATATTATTTTGTATAAGAATAGGGCATAGGGCTCATTTCAATGGATGAAATCAGTGGAAAAATCCGGGCAAGATTTACATAGCGCAGAGCGGCTGAGCAGACGACACGAGAGGGTAATGGACGGGAGGTAGGGAGGGGAGTCTAGAATGGGGGAAATGGCTAAATTGTCAACAATGGATGGGAGTACTGATGACATTAGCAGCTCTGACTATTGTTGGACATTGGCAGTGCTGACAGATGATACAAGTCACCACCTGAAAGCCTGGGCGAATTAAAAACAACACAAAATCACAAAAGTGACGCCTCACGGTACGATCCATTGCGCCCGAGCTTCACGGAAGTAACGACCCGCAGTTAAGGGGTTAAGGCTATATCCAACCTCCAATTCAGAAAGCCTATCCTAAGCTGAATATAATCATCTGGAGATACAGTCTCTCATTGTCTGTTTATAGCCAGACACCTTAATCCTGGATGGGAGTGACCACAAACAAGTCACCTCCATGTTATTCTGTCATCATACTGCCCTATCTCAACTCTCTCCTTTCATTCTCATACCTTTCATCCCTATCACTCTATCTCATCCTTAGGATCATCCTTCTCTCCCCTTCTGCCTCTTACACACTCCCAGTCAGTTTCTCTGGAGGTATGGGAAATAAAATATTAAATACAACTTTGAACTCAAGGAGTTAATGAAGCCTCTTGATAACCTCTCCCATTCCAAAAACCTCTCCTAAATTATCTGGAGGTAGCAAGAATATATTTAGAAATGTATGTTATTGTAGTAAAGGGGAAAGAGACTGAGTGCATGAACAAGACATTTTCTTTGTATAGTAGTAGATGCCAGATGATCCAGTGGGTTGTGCCATTTAACCAGATGGGACCCATAAGTATGTACATGCAAGGGGTGGTTGGGGTGTATCGCTCACAAAATGCCACTCGTGGGACAGTGAGGCTGGTCACCCTTGTTTTAAATGGTGGGACTGAGTAGCATTGCCCTTGCCTTCTGTGCATCCCATAAGGGAAAAAAAAAGAATTGAATGATAGATAATACAGCAGCAGATGTAAATACAGGCAGCCCCGAATATTTGCAAGGAGTACATTATAAGATCCCCCACGAGTTGCTAATACTGTATTTGCGAATGTGTGATGACAGGGAAAAAAAGAAAAGAAAAAAAAACTACATTAATATTATTTCATGCAGGTATTAAGTACATTAAATGCATTACACAGTAAAATTCAGCACTCAACAGTGACTTCCAGTGGCATACATAGTGATATTGTAGACACTTCAGTGTGAAGTGATGCATGGTGATCACAAACAAGGACTGACGTGAGATGGGACTGAAGTGATGCCAAGTGCGCTTCTGTGCTCACATACCTCCACAGCAGTGGTCCACGGCCACTTCTTTTTTTCATTAATTCATTCATTATCCAATCCTATGTTGCCCCACAGAGGAGCGTAGGAGCCCGGGGCTAGGCAAGTTGGTCTTGACATTTAAGATGAGAGTGACCAGCCTCACTCATCCCTGAATGGTGTTACATGAGCAATAAACCCCAATCACCCCGTGGATATAAACCTTCACTGGGTCAATCCGACTGAGAGCACCTCAATTACCCACTGAACCACCAGATGCCATAATTTGGTTATATGGTTACCACCCAGCATAGTTAGTGGTTTCCTGGTGTACAGGAAACCATCTGGCTTGTCACTAAGTGTAGCGTCACCCACTGGCAGAAGGACGAGGAAAGAATGAAGGCAAGAAAGACAGAAAAGGGAGTGTAAAGTCACCCGTAGGCAGAAGGACAAGGAAAGAACGAAGGAGAGAAAGACAGAAGAGGATTGAAGGAAAGAAGGATGGAGGAGAGGAATGGGCAGACACCTGAGAGCAGCACTACATCGAGTGAGTGGATGGTGAGCGCCCCCAACTACCACAAACTTTTTTTTTAATACTGTATTTAGTATTTGCTTTCTGTATGGGCATTACATTTTTTTTTTTTTTTTTCAAGGACCAATTCGCAAATATGCTAGGGATGGATGTTTGTTCCATGGAAGTTCAGGGGTGACTGTATTAGGCTGTGTTTGCCTGTTTGTATATCAACTGATTAAAGTGTTATTATGGGTATTTTCTTTTTAATCTTATTTAAATATTTATATTATGAAGAAGTGTTTCATAATGATTTTTCAAGTGTAATTGTTTTTGGTTGGTGAATTCACCACATATTACAGTATACAGTACATTTTTTACTCTAACTTGGTTTAAATTGCTATCTTTCCATTTTAAATAGTGAGGTGCAACAGTAGATTAACACGAATGTGATGCTGCTCATAAAAAAGTTTTGTGGAAAGGATGCAGAGCCTCAGTATTGCCTTACTCTACCACTGAGCTGTAACAGTTGATTAATGTTATGGTCACATGAGGACAGTTTTGAGTAAAAGCAATCCAGTGAGCAGTCCAAAGAGCAGTGAAAGTCTTTCAAAGGTGGTCACATGAGCCATTCTGTCCAGATTCTCCCAGCAAGTTAAAAACAAGTGAATGTCACCATGAGATAATTTGGGGCCCCACAATACCCTCTGTTCCTTGACCACTTTGAGTATGGCTATCTCAGCTTCCTGAATCTAAAATTACCTTTGACCTTTGATCATACCTGTCATTACTGTGTAAGGTACACATGTCTTTGGTAGATTAGCTTGATCTTCTTGGACAGTCTTAGATAATGAAATATACATTAAAATAAGCACCACACTTTTATATACATTAATTAAATATAACATTGGCATGCATTTGAATCTCAAATGTCACTCAAAACTGTCCATTTAAAGATGAACACAATCATCTTGAAATATAGAAGTGCATGAAAACTCCAGAAAAATTTACATTTTGAATGAAATGCTAAGGCCACAGTGCGTGTGGATGGCAAACTGAGTGAATTTTTCCATTTGAAGGTTGGCTTGAAACAAGGATGAGTCATGTCTCCATGGCTGTTCAATCTCTATATGGATGGGGTTATAAGAGATACAAGGTCGGGCAGTGGAAGTTGGAGCGGCCCTAGTGAGAGAGGGCAGTGTTTGGAAACTCCCTGTACTGTTGTTTGCAGATGATACTGTGTTGTTAAGTGAAGACAAAAGGGAGCTGCAAGGCTTGGTAGATGAGTTTGGGAGTGTGTGTGAGAAGTGGAATCTAAAGGTGAATGTAGGGAAGAGTAAAGTGATGGTCTTCGAGAGAGGTGAAGTCAGTGAATGTACAGTGAGATTATTGGATGGGGAGGATATGGAGAATGTGAGTGCATTTAAGTACTTGGGTAGTGTGATGAGTAAGGATGGAAGTCTGGAGGGTGAAGTGGATGAAAGGGTGCAGCAGGGAAGGAAGGTTGCTGGTTCCTTGAAAGCAGTGATAAGAAACAGGGAAGTGAGCATGGAAGTGAAAAAGTTGCTACATGACAGTATTGTGATACCAGCTCTAACACATGGAAGTGATGCTTGGACCCTGTTGGAGGGACAGAAGTCAAGAGTGAGAGCAGTGGAAATGAGTTATTTGAGAGGAGCGTGTGGAGTAACATGAAGAAACAGACTAACAAATGAGGAAGTGAAGGAGCGTTGTGATGTGGATGTGGACGTGATAGGAAGTGTTAAGAGAAACACTTTAAGGTTGTTTGGGCATGTGGAGAGGATGGAGAGTGAGAGACTGATGAGGAGAGTGTATGGGAATGAGGTGGAGGGGGGGAGAGGGAGAGGGAGGGGGAGGCCGAGGATGAGATGGAGGGATGGAGTGGGGAGGTATATGAGAGGGAGGTGTGAGCTGGAAGCAGGGCAGTGAAATGGTGGGGGACAGAGCGACACGGAGGCGATTTGTTTGTGGCCACCCCGTGTGGGATTGAGGCATCTGGCAATAGATAGATAGAATGAAATGCAATTCAGGAAGCAAGTATTTCTTGAAATTGTCCTTGTATGAGAATGGCTGACGAGAATGGCTGGACACTAGAATATGATGTTGGTCATGTAGAAGTGCTCTGGATTTATAGAGCCATTATCATATTTTGCCAATGAACAAATTAAGCCGCTAAAGAAAAAAAAAAATCTGGTCCAAGGTAAGGCAAAAGAACTATAGTGCAGATGGTCAATTTTTGGTGGGGTGTGTGCAGCCTATAATTGTACTCAGTGGTCTTTTGTGTAATATGAAGTTTCTTTGTATTATTTATGGAAGTATACCAAGCTGTGGAGGTATAGTGTAATGTACAGTTGACCTAAAAGTCCAAAGTATACAAAAATATTCTATTTTTATAGTTGAAACTAAAGGACAAAGTGTTTGAAAATAACCTCCAGTTACATTTCAGGAACATGTATGCTTGTCATTTTATTAATACAGCATGCAGAAAGAACTTTATACAGCATATGATGCACACTAGTCATTCAGACATATTTGCTTCTGGAATATGCAAAAGAGCAAAAGTGCTTATTTTGATTGTCTGGTGGTTAAAGATGCTTGACTTAGTGTACAGTATGTAGAATCTGTTTACAGCAAGCCCAGTTATGTATCTCATCTATGTATTCTTTTACAGTTAATTCCTCAGTATATTACCATGTGTTCTTTTACAGTTAATTCCTCAGTATATTACTATGTATTCCTATACAGGTAATTCCTCAGTTTATTACTGACATATTACACACATGTTTCATTTCTGCCTATAAGGCAGTTTTGCTGTACCCATTTCACATTAACCTGGCCTGTAATTGCCATCTCTCCTTTTTGTACGTTGAATTATTGTAACTATACAGGATGTAATGTGACGTATGACAAAAACTTACACCAATGATCTATCATGTAATTCTGAGTATATTTTGTTCTATAAACATATACTCTTTGTGACCCCAGTTCAGTACCCAGCATTAGGCTGTTTGAGTGTAAAAGTTTCATGGGTTCCAGGTGTCATCGGGTGAGAGCTTTGCAGGGCGACGGGAGACGAGTATTATTAGCTTATTCTGTACTGTACATGAAAATCCCATATCCTATCAGTACAAACGAGTTTGAAGAAGAAACTTTACGTAGTCTATTGATTCTTTAACATAAAGTCATGCATTCATGCAATTCTTTTGCACAAATCGATTGTAATTAAAGATTAAATTCAGATTTTATGGATTGCATTGGAGTACAGAGGGAGGAGAGGCTGGTGTATTGTGCCAGTTATGTAGTGTTTGGTTTGTAGGCTATTGCTACCAGCATTATCATAACACCCACAGCTCATTCAGTGAAAAAACATTATTGTAATGTGTGACTAGCATCACTTTAAGTCAGGAGTAATGATATTATTTATTACAATTTTTCTGCTGCAAGTACACGTGGTACCATTGCTTTCATATGAAGGTGACTTGAGAATAGTGACGCAGGGTTGCCAATTTAATGACTTTGCAGCTAGACGTATTTTTTGCTTCTACCTAGCGTCACAATTTAACATCTGGCAACATGATATCTAGCTACATTCTGGATATTTTTGCCATTTTTAGGTGATATTCTAGTGATT
Organism: Birgus latro; assembly: GCA_018397915.1. Taxonomy (NCBI): domain Eukaryota; kingdom Metazoa; phylum Arthropoda; class Malacostraca; order Decapoda; family Coenobitidae; genus Birgus; species Birgus latro. Next base: position 25,291 of record JAGKTI010002643.1, on the reverse strand, counting down.
TATCATCTTTTCTAGCAATATTTTGCAGTGTTTACTATCTAGCGACATTTTAGCAAGTTTTCAGGGCTACACTAGCGAGACTGATGATAAGGACTTGGCAATCCTGCGTCCACGGTGTCATTTGAACGGGAAAATTTGCAGGCGAGGCACACACTTCAAATACTGTTCTCTGCGTTCAGTTGTTCACTGGTTTCAGCTTCACTTGTTCATGAAACAGCATGCCACGTACGTACAGAAATGAGGAATATGCAGATATCGTCTATTTTTACGTATTCTGGGATGGTAATGTCAGTGCTACAGCCAGGGAATAAAGGTGGAGATACCCAATGGTGCCATGTTTACTTGCACCATAAAAGATTGTAATAAATAATACTCTTCCTGACTTAAAGTGACGCTAATCTCGCTTTACAATAATGTTGTTTCACTAAATGAGCTGTGGGTGTTATGATAATGCTGGTAGCAATAGCCCATAAACCAAACATTACATAACTGGCAACAATACACCAGCCTCTCCTCCCTCTGTACTCCCTTGCAATCCATAAAATTTGAATTTAATCCTTAATTGCAGTTTTGTGCAAAAGAATTGCAAGAATGCATGACTTTATGTTAAAGAATCAACAGACTACGTAAAGTTTCTTCTTCAAACTCGTTTGTACTGATAGGATATGGGATTTTCATGTGCAGTACAGAAAAGCTAATAATACTCGTCTCCTGTCACCCTGCGAAGCTCCCACCCTATAACACCTGGAACCCACGAAATTTTTACACTCAAACAGCCTAATGCTGGGTACTGAACTGGGGTCACAAAGAGTATATGTTTATAGAACAAAATATACTCAGAATTACATGATACATCATTGGTGTAAGTTTTTGTCATACGTCGCGTTACACCCTGTATATTAGCACCGGAATATGATGCTTGTCATAAACAGGTGCTCTGGGAAGGATGTAGTCATAGCATTGTCATTTTCTTCCACTGTGGTACATGAAATAAGCCGCAAAAGAATGAAAATTTGGACCAGGTTAAGGTGGAAACTATACTTACCCCAAATTACGACACCAGTGGCATGGAAAAAGCTGTGATATCTTGGAACACAGTTTTGACATAGACTGTGTGGAAATTGCCAGTGTTTGTATCAGTGGAGGTTTACCTGGCTGTGGATTTATAGATTAATTCTGTACATATGAAGTGATTTATAAATGAAATGATTTATAACTTATCATGGCAGATTTTTTGTGCTATCCTTATTTTGTATATGTGACTGTTTTCAGTGCATTTAGAGTTTGTTGCTCTTATGATAATGTTATTATTGTGTGCAGTAAAATTCATGCATGTGTCACTGTTTCATTAAAATATTAAAATGGATGGTGTTCTTTTGAGTTAATTCTTGTTGATACCAGACAATTTTATTCAACTTTGGGAAGGTTCTCTTGTACTGAAGGTCTTTAAGTTGAATAAATCTAACTGGGCACTGACACCCCTGCTGGTCATTGGCTACTGATGCTAAGCTTCATGTTGTTGACCTGTTTGTCACTGCTTGGTGTGTCCCTTGTTGTTGTTCTTCTTGCCAGGAAATGGTACTGGTGCATCTCAGACTGGCCACACCCATCTCACCTTTGGTTATTTGACATCTGGGGATCCTTTACCACTTTGTTCAAGTAGTAGTAGTAGTTGTTCCCTAGGCAGTCTGGCGGAACAGCCCCGAATCCCTAAGGAAGGCCACGGCTGAGACCGGGCTTTCCCACAGAGCTCTCAAGGAGTGTATGTTGTGTTGTTGGCGTAGGTGATTGTGTGTAGTGCAGTCTTCCATGATATGCTTAATTGTATGGGGTGCTGTGTTACATCCTGGACAGGAGTCAGCAATGGAGTCATCCAACCTCTTCTGATAACTTAAGAGAGCTGGATGATGCCCACATCGCAGCCTGCCCAGGTGGACCGTGTCCTCACGAGGGAGATAGGATTCAGAAGGATGGATATTAGGAGGCCGTGCATGCAGCTGTGTGTTGTCTTTAAGTGACTGAATGGAGCGGTGAGTGATTTGAGTATGGATATGCTTCTGGAAGCTGGTCTGAGGTTGGCGGGGGGGAAGAGATGACAGTATTTGTGTATGATATCATGTGCTGGGTGTTGTTTTGATGTTCCTTGGTGTGTGTGGATGTGCTGCCATGTAGTGTAGTGGATGTTGTGGGTTTGTAGAGGCTGCAGCAAGAATCTGGGTGCCTCTCATGTCTAGATGATCCTTGACTTTGAGGACTTTGGTTTCTTGGTGTAGGTGGTTTGTAAGTATAGTAGCTGTGCAGCCTGTGATTATTTTTAGGGCCTTGTTTTGTATGGTCTGAAGAGTATTATAATGTGTTTTAGTGAGGTTAGGAGCCCAAGCAGGGCTTGCATAATTCAACACTGAACGTATATATTGCTTGTATACTGTGGTGGTGGTTTTCTTTGTTGTGTCCAAATGTTGTATGGGTAAGTGACCTCAGGGCACTGAGTCTAGGTGTTAATTTATTTTTGATGTTTGTGATGTGTTGTTTAAATGACAGTGATGTATTGTATTTTACACCAAGGATTTTGTGTGTGTGTGTGTGTGTGTGTGTGTGTGTGTGTGTGTGTGTGTGTGTGTGTGTGTGGTAGGGGAGTGTTGTTTATGGTGAGGTGTGGGATGTGACTGTGTTCTGCTGTCCAGTTTGTGAGAAGGGTCACTGTAGATTTGGCTGGGGCTATTTTAAGTCTGTTTGTAGTGAACCATTCGTGTAGTGTGTTGAGGTAAGGGTGGGGGATGTGTGTGGCTGTGTTTGCATTTTGGTGTGTACATGTAAGTGTTATGTCGTCTGCATAGGAAGCTATGTGTATCTGTGGTGTGTGGGGTGTGGGTATGTTGTGCATGTATAGGTTAAAGAGTGTAGAGGACAAAACAGATCCTTGGGGGACGCCATTTGTGAAGTTTCTGATGACCAGCAAAAGTTACATGTGCACATCTGCCTGCTAAGTAGTTTGCCAGCCATCTTTTTGTGTTATTGTGCATGTTTGTGTTGAATATTTTGTTTGTGAGGTTGTGGCGGGGGATGGAATCAAAAGCTTTACTAATGTCTAGTGTGACAAGGAGTGTTCTGTGTGGTGGCCTAGCTGAATTCATGCCATCAAAAACTCTCTGTGTAAGGTCTGTAAGAAGAGTGTTTGTGGAGTGTAGTGGCCTAAAACCATGTTGTGATGGGGCTAGGGGGGTGTGAGGTGTAACTAGTTGTAGTACCAGTCTTTCAGTGACTTTGGAGGGGGTGCAGAGGAGTGTGATGCGGCGGTGTGAGGAAGGTAACGTGGGGTCTTTGTTGGGTTTGGGGATAGTGATGATAATGTCATGCTTCCAGATGTTGGGTATTATGTTCTGTGAGTAGCTGTAGTTTGATATGTTGGTGAATGCTTGTATGCCTTGTGGTCCAAGGTGTTTAAGGTGTATGTTACTTATGTTGTCTGGCCCGCAGGCAGATGAGTGCTTGAGGTTGCTGATGATGTGCTTCGTTTGGTTGTAAGTGTAAGGTGCAAAGTCTGGGTCTGTGGGGAACTGTCTCTTACGTCGGATGATACGTCAGTCGTCATGATGGGGGTTTAGGTGGCTGACGTGTGAAAAGTGATTGATGAGAGTGTTTGCTTGTTGTTTGTTTGAAGGTATGGTGTCTGTTGTTGTGATGGCAGCATATGATTGTGTAGTGTTGCTGTTGGAGAGTGTGATACTGTTTAGTTTTTTGTAGAGTTTGCTGGTCTTTGTTTTGTGATCAAGTGTTTGGAGATAATTACTCCAATTTAGTGTTTGTTGTTCTGGTATTTTATTGTTTATTTGAGTGTTGAGCTCTTGTATTTGTTGTAATGTGTCATGTGTATGGGGTGTTGGGGAGTGTTGTAGTGTGTCCCGTTGTCTGATGAGGCCTTGAGTTTCTGGTGTGATGTTGGGGTTGTGTCTTTTTCTGTTGCCTCTAGGGATGTGTGTTTTGTCTGCGTTTTGTATAATTGTATTGAAAGTGTGCACAGCGGTGTTGATGTTTATGATGGATGTACTGTTTAATGTTTCAGTGTTGTTCTGTTTCACCTGTGAAGGTCTCCCAGTTGGCTCTCTTATAATTAGTGTATGTGTGTCTGTGGCCCGCTGGGGTGATTCTGATTTTGGTAGTGATGATGACTGGGAGGTGATCTGAGCCTAGGGTTCTGACGACTCTCCAGGAAGTTGTGGGGGTGAGGTTTTTGGGGCAGAAGGTGATGTCTGGGGATGATGGGAGGAAGAGGGCTTGGTGTGGGATATGGGTATGCTGATTGGGATTACTGAGTGTGAAAAGATGATCCGTCTGGGTTTGTAGTGCCAGCCCTCTGTCTGTGTCAGGGTTGTTGACATACCGGCCGATGCCTTGTCATTGAAATCACCACCCAGGATGATGTTGGCTATGTTCATGATATTGTGTATTTGTGGAGAGTAATTGTGCGGTACTGTGGGGGATGACTGGGGGGGAATGTATATGTTGGCAATTGTTGTGTGTGATTTGTTAACCAGTGCATATTTTAGTTGATTGTGTTTCTGTTGTAGTATCATGTCGGGGGAGAAGTGACTTTGTGTGCACTGGTATCTGAAAATTTGATGGATTTGTGTACCAAGGTGATAAGTCCACCGCCGCCTCCATCGGCCCGGTTTTGTCTGATGATGAAATTATGAAATGCAGGTGTTTTTTGTGTTGTGCATAGTTTTGTTTCTTGTAAGTTGGCAATGTGTATGTTGTGTTGTTTGATGAATTGTATGAGTTCTTGTTTTTTTGTGTTTATGCCATCTATGTTTAAATGGAGGATGTTTATGTTGTGTGCGATGTGTGTTGGGTGCTGCAGCATGGAGGGTAGGTGGTGGTGTGGGTGGAGGGGAAGGGATAGGAGAAAGATGTGATGGAGGTAAGAGTTGGGGTGGATTGGGTTGTGGTGGGATAGAAGGGGCTAGGGAGTTGGATTGTGTGGGAAGGATTGGTGGGTTAAGCTGAGGAGGTGTGGAGGAAGTAGGAGTAGGGTTGGTGAGAGGCTTAGTGGGTGGGGGGAAGGAGCATGAGGAGCAGGTCCAGATATTTGTGTAGTGTTTTTTGGATGCAAGTGTTGTGCAGGTGTAATGGGTCCAGTTTTTGCAGGAATTGCACTGTACTGAACCCTTTGTCTGTTGGCTCGACGTGATAGGTTTTGAGCATTTGTTGGTGGGTCCAGGGTTGCTCTCAATGTCCCCAGTGAGAAGAAGTCGTCGAGAAATGGCTGCTGGGGAGTCATTTCTCGGTGTAGAAAAAACGGTGTTGTTGTGTGTTGTGGCACATCCTTGTCTATTTGCCATGTTTTTCATGATTGCCCTCTTTAATGCAGCCAACCATCAGTCTTTCTCTTGTTTCTATCACCTTAGCTGTCACTCTCTTTTAGCTAATGTTTTAAGCAAATCTCAGATCCTTTCTGTGAACCATTTAAGGTTGTTTTACTTGATATAAATTATCATTGTCATATTCAACCTTTTACTAATTTTTGTGGGAGTATTTTAACCCAGTCATGTTTTAACCTTGTTTAAACTGTGTTTTTTTTTACCATACTTTATTACTTTCTCAGCAATGCCAGTTATATATTATTGGTTTCCCTTGTAATTAGTGCCATATGATCTTTAGTGGTAAGTAGGGGTGCTCATCATCCACTCACTTGATGTAGTGCTGCTCTCGGGTGACTGCCCTTTCCTCTCATCCTTCCATCCTTTCATTTTGTCCTCTTCTGTCTTTTTTCCTTCATTCTTTCCTCTTTCTTTTGCCTATGGGTGACCCTCATCTGTCTTTGTTTCCTTCATTCTTTCCTCTTCCTTCTGCCTGTGGGTGACTGTACAGTAGACGAACTGTTACTATGAAGATCAATTGATCTGCAAATGTTTGATATTAAAATTATTTAGTGATACAGTATAAAACTATGTTTGTTATACATATTATAAGTAAATTTTTACATATGCGTTTGAGTATTGTCCCCTCCCGAAATCTTTTCTGTCATTAAATTTTATGAAAAGAAAAAAAAAACCTGGTAACGGTCATAAAGAGAAGTGTCATGCATGCTATCAACGCAGCTCTGTTCTCTGGCCTTTATCTAGCTACTGTTCTTTCATACTCTCTAATCAGCTGTGTGTGTGTGTGTGTGTGTGTGTGTGTGTGTGTGTGTGTGTGTGTTCTTTCTCTCTCTCAGAGAAGTGGATACGTCATCGTCAATGTCTGGGGATGAATATGCATCCACGGCATGGGTGATGTCACCAGGATAGATGGGAGGGTCACTGCTGAAAAATTCATTGAAACTGTGCCGGATTTTTTCCTCCCTTCAGACCAGGAGCGGAACTATCCTTTTCCTTTTGGCCCTATAATTTTTGTTCAAAACCGCTGCCCCATCCACACGGCAAGAAGAGGCTCGAAATGGTTTAGAGGTCGACAGGACCTCCAGCTGCTGGACTAGCCCAGGAAGGAAGCAGACATGAACCCCATCGAAAATGTAGGCAGAAATATGGTTAACTGTTGGAAGCCTAAGAGCGAACATACACCATATGAACTACTGGCCCACATCCATGCTCACATCACAAACCAGCAGCAGCTCATACGGAACCCATGTCGCCTCAATGCCAAACAGACTGCGGGAGGTGATCGAGAAGGAAGGTGGGTGGACTTCTTACTAATAAATGGGTTCCATAAAAATCTTATGTTTTGATTATCCTCTGATTACAATGGATATTTCTCTATACACTATAACAACCTAACTGTGGCTTTAATACCTTAATATAACTTATCTGAGAATACAACTGATGCAACACTATATTATATATTTTGCTTACTGCCATGATTTGTGCATTTCGTAACGCAACTTTCCAGTTACAATGGCGCGTTTTTTTCCATTAAAATATGTGGCGGACATAAGGGGTGCTGTTGTTGAAACAGTGTAGCATACTATAAATTATGCTTCCACCCAATCGTCTTGCGCGAGCCAATTACACTTGGTTCACAGACTACACTCATATCGAAAGCCACTCCAACACAATAATCACACTCACAAGCACTTCTCACCCTACATATAATCTCTGCAGAGCACCATATGTTGGTGGAGTGGAGCCTGATACACAAGAAAATATGATGGTTCCTTGACTGGCACAATGACAACTCTAGACATCTCGCCAGCTCGCTAGACATATTGCCGTCTGCTGACATGCCTAAGGTGCTGTTTTCCAATCGTGATTAAGATTTAATATAACTGCTGAGGAATAAGGTGGTCAGTGTGTGGTCAATAACAAATAGGCCTACTGCACTTGCTGTCTGCACTGGGTGAGCCACTGTGACATCACTTATTATACAATATATAACGCATATATTACTGAACTCAAAGCTATAGTATAACGTAATATACATATCAAAGGAAATCCGATAAGCTAAGCTTAAGAACCGTTGCCCTACAACGTTGTGTTTAAAGGATGTTATACTACGGTTATATCTCTTCCTGAAATATTGTTATTCATGTATTATGCCACTCACAATGCATTTTTCTAATATTTCAGTGTTTGTCTTTATACGATGTTTGAGGTTCCACCTCGAAAACATAATCATATATAATTATGTAATAAGCTACAAACTTATAAATAGAACCTAATTACTACTGAAGTGTCATGAAGTGTGAGAGGCACAGATTACGTACATTAGTCGTGGACGTCCTTAGCCACGTATGGACACAGCCACATTTACCATTATGACACACCCACATCACATACTTTTTATTTTTTTTTTATTTTTTTTTAATGCAAGGGAGAAGGAACCAAAGGCCACGGGCCTGCATACTGTTCCCTCCAAAAAAAAACAATAAAAAAGAGCCAAATTCAAGATCCGTTCATTTCGAGATGCCTGGACACACTGCATTTGAAAGACTGGAGATCACAGGAAGTAGGAAATACAGACACTCCCCCCACCTCTACCACATGTATTGTCCCCCCCACACACACACACATACTGCACAGTAGTTGCCATTCTATGTACTGAATGAAATCTTTTTATGAATTCTGTCATTCCAAATGAAACTAAGCATAAAGATTTGTAACATTAATACCATGTTCATTAACACCACACTGTCAGGCTGACAATACTGAAACAAACGAACAAGGACTATGACTGGTGTGTGAGAGCTGCAACGCTCCCACAATATGCTCCATAATATATTTAGAGCGTTCATAATAGGCTGTTTGTATTTCATATTATATGGGTGTCCATCAATATGTTAACCTTAATAATTGACATAACTAGAGGAACAGGAACCTCTACATTGACACTATAACGCACCATAGTAGCTATTGGGATTGGGGGTTTCAGTGGCCACCTCCCTTCCAACTGGTCTCCGCCACTGAACACATGATTACTTAAAACATTTACGAAAACATCACTGTGAGTATGGCTACCCCACGACTATTACTGAAACGTAGACTATGCATAAGTAGTGTATTGTTTATTGGCTAACGTAATCTGTAATGTGAGCTGGTAATGTATTGCACTTGTATTTTGACATTATTAAATTGTAGGTAAACATATTATATGCAATATCACTGCTCATTAGCACGAACTGATAATGTGAGTGTGTCTACTGATAGGCAGCTGACGAGAGAGAGAGAGAGAGAGAGAGAGAGAGAGAGAGAGAGTCGAGGTGGTGGAGCAGGCAACATGTTGTCCGTTAACGAGAGACGGGGTATCCTATGTGTGGTGTAATTTAAAGTATATAATCAGCTGTCTATAAAACTAAATAATAAAAAAACAAAGTTTTATTATTATTTAGGATACAAGATTTTTTTTTTTTTTTGTATGTGTCCGACTCTGGGCATAGGCTTTACAGTCTGCTATCAAGGCCCAGCAGTCCTCCTACATACCACACACCTCTACATGTCACCACTTCGCCGTTAACACCCACCGTCCATACTGAATACATGCTAGGGGTGTCTCATACAGGACTGGTGTACTGATATTAGCTGGGGTATTTTTACGACATGTCGGCGAGTCTTCTGGTAGATCAGTAATGCTTGACTTAATGAAATTCAAATCCTTAAACTGTTCCCTGCCCCAGCGGGGATTTGAACCTGGGTCAGTTAGGACTGCAAGCCGCCTCTCTACCGATTGAACCACCTTAATAAATATACTGTAATGGCAAAGAATGTATAATTGTTGGAGTGAACGAAGTGCCCCCACTTCATCCCCATTACCTTCACCTGCCAAGCTCCCCCTCACTCCCATACTTTCCCCTTCCCCCTTCATGGCGCCAATTTTGGGTGAACTTGCTCACTGTTTCTGATGATGATGATGATGTTGATGATTAGATTTGCCACACAGGTGTGGCACGGGCTCAGGCCTGTTTCTGAACCACAACTCAAGAATCATAAATCCTGCTTTCGCCACTCTGCCTCCTCCTGTAATTTCCACCGATTTTGAGGACGAAATGGACCTTGCAGTGGATCAAGATGACTTTAGAAGATATGATGATTATGCGAAGGTGAGGAGGTACTTCATGGAAGTATGATTTTCGCGGGAATGACTGAAAACAAACCCTCAACATGTACACTCAACAAGATTTCCACCTGGACCACCTAGTCGCGGAATATGGGTAACGTGGCACAGCGCGTGTGTGTGTTCGTGTGTACATGCCCAAGAATTCTTCGAATCGCCAAGTTTTATCGTCTGCGCCTTGTTAAATTATTATGTGGTCATTGTATTATGCTGTGATATTGGCTAATAAATATTGTGTGACTGGGATAATGAGCGGTGGTGCACTATGCTATTTATAAAGTCTGATTTATATAAAATAATTCGCCTCTTATTATTGTAGCGTGAATCACAATACAGGTTTACTGTTTCTGAACCACAACTCATATAAAACTCTCTAAGGTGGAACAGCGTGCACTGGCTAAAGGATTGAACTTCATTATTTCAAGTGGTAAAAAATAAATACATCATCAGGGTGAAGTGTTAAGCCTATCATAAATTTTAAGTCACCAAGTAAATAAAAAAATGGACGCCTGGCGGTCAGGTGGGTTAAGATGCTACACCGCATTTAACCCATAAGGGTTTATATCTGAAGGTTGGTTGGGGTTTAGCTGTTACATAATAACACTCAGGGGCGAGCAACTGCACTCCCTTTACCTTAACCTGGCCAAGATATTTGCCATTTTGCAAATTATTTCACGTAGGTCAGTGACGGAAAAAGTACTACAGCTCAACATCCTTTCCATAGCACTTTTTCGTGACTAGCAATATATTCTTGAGTTAATATACTGTAACAAATCAGCATTCAAGATGGGAAAAAGGCAATTTTAGGCCAAGATAGAGTAAGAAAAAAAAGTATGGTCAATCATTTATATCTAGGCAAAGCCCCGGGCCTCTAGGCTCTTTATAAGGCAATACAGGATTATATGATATATAGAATAACCACAAATAACACTAAATGGGAGTAGTATTAACTACGTCAGGCCGTGGACGTAAGCTGCAGTTAGCTTAACTTGATCTGATGGAACTGGGGCATTCAAAATTAAAATACTAAACCGTGGGTGTATGAAATTCGATGAGCCTTTGATGTAAGGTGGGAGTGAGTGTCCTTGGTTACTAATCAAATCAACCCTCCATCTGACATCTGGGCAGCAACAGGGCTGAAAGTGGTTAAGGATCTATGTCAGGTTAAAAACCCGACAGTTTATTGTTGTTAACTTATGCCATGTATTCAGTGATCAACTTCTTGCTCTCTGAGTATGTGGGTCTCATATTGGGTTCTTTTCAAGACCGGGTCCAGAGCATGCAACCAAAGGAACAGGGCTTAAAAACAAGGCTAACCAGTCTTACACGTATATTACCCACAAAGATTACAGTGACTTGACACAATACGATATGATAGATTATACACACTATATGACTTGAGTCTAGGACTAGTGGACTGGTAAGACAACTGTAGGTGGCGCCCAGGTGTGGGAGGTGTCTTGTCAGGTGTGCGCCATCCAGAGGAGCCCGGGACCACTATTCTACTCTTGATCATTGGGCAAAGGCTGCTGGGCGGTGTAGAGGGAGGCCTTTCACTGGAGGGGCCTCCGTCAGTGTATCTGAGGCCGAACAGATCGAGTGGGCATGCTTCCTTGCACCTGTCCTTGGTGAAAGGCGGTTTGCCAGCTTGGCCGGGAATTCTGGGGGGATCCCTCGGCCTTTCACTGGAGGGTCCTCCGTTGTCGTGTCGGACCTCGGCCGAACAGGTCGAGTAGGCGCGCTTCCTTGTGCCTGCCCTTGGTGGAGGGCAGTTCGCCGGCTTGTTTAGGGAGTTCTCTGCCAGGAGTTCTGGGGGGAGTCTGGTGTCTGCGGTCTTGCCTTTGTCGGAAGTCCGACAGGAGCTGCCTGCGGTCTCTCCTCTCTAAGGAGCCCGTCAGAGGTTTCCTGCTGTCTTGCCTTCTTAAGGAGTCCAACAGTGACTGGTGACTTGGGGGCACTGGTTGTGATGAGTGTACCCCAGGCCTCACTACAGGGCCATTCCGGACCTCCTCCAGCAGTGACTCCACTGGGGAGCCTGCTCTGTCCGTGGGTGCCGCTGTGGTCCTGCACAGGGCGGGGGATGCAGATGAGGGAAGCATGGTGGGCGTTCCCTCCCTGGCAAGCACGGTAGGCATCACTGCGGTCCTGCTTAGGGCGGGGGCTGCATGTGAGGGAACACGGTGGGCATTCCCTCCCTGGCGAGCACGGTAGGCATCACTGCGGTCCTGCTTAGGGCGGGGGCTGCAGGTGAGGGAAGCACGGTGGGCATTCCCTCCCCAGTGAGCACGGTGGGTGTCGCCGTGGTCTTGCTTAGGGCGGGGACTGCAGGTGAGGGAAGCACAGTGGGCGTTCCCTCCCCAGCAAGCACGGTGGGCATTGCTGCAGTCCTGCTTGGGGAGTCTGCCGGCACATAGATCCTCCCCCAATTCCATTTAGCGCTGGTCCAGGCAGAGGGCAATGTGGCAGGACGAGGCACCTCCAGTCGACTTCATTGTGGGGAAGAGGGGCACATGGTGGTTGAGGACATATGTCTGTCTTGTCCCGAACGCTCGTCCTCTTCTCACGCCTCTATATGGTCTCCCTTTGGCACCACCCCATACGTTTTCGTTTTCATTTTTGAAGGCGCCAACATGCTTGCATGCATCGGCCTTGGTCACCTAATGGCGGCTCTCCACGCTGCTCGATCTATGGCAGCCTCCAAGTTCAGTCCCTTAACCCTGAGGTCACACTTAATGACCTCGTCCCACGTCCTTCTCAGTCTACCCCTCGCAACCTCACCCCCAATATTAACACTTCTCACCTTCTGCACCCAATTATCATCCCCCATCCCCTCCACATGCTCAAACCATCTCAGTCTACCTCTCCTAATCACAACACCAATACACTCCAATCCCATCCTACCTCTTAACTCTTCCATGGTAAACCCAGCCCCCCCAGGCCTTGCACGCAGGGACGCACTGTACATTCACCTAATCATTGCCATTTCTGTACATTTAAGCCAGCGAATATCCTCTTCCTTTACTGCCTAGGTCTCACTACCATAATCATCACACTCCTAACACATGCTGCATACAAAGACCCCTTAGCACGTAAGGAGAGTCCTCTCATTGTCGGAAGAGGCAACAGCTCTCTGAACTTCTTCCAACCACTTCTCACCCTAGCCACAGAGCTAGCTGAAGCCCCACCTCCAGCACATAACATGTCTCCCAAGTAACAAAACTCTTCCACACACTCAAGAGACTCAACAGCAAGTTCAATCCTTTCAATCCTGACAATCTCCACCTGCTCTCCCCGACATGCCGCACACACATAAAATCAGCATTATCTCGCAGTCTACCTCTAATACCACTACATCTCTTTTGCAACCGTTTATGACAAACACTGCACAAGATGGAATTACTTCCCACGCCTTTGTGGCAAATTGCACATGGTCTCTTCTTTGACTGTACTGACACCAACCCTTGATATCATCAATTTGGTTTTATCTGCATTTACCCTTAGGCCCTTGTGCCCCATACCATCTCTCCACTTACTAAATCTTTCCTCCGCCTCCCTTTCATTCTCTGCAATCAACAACAAATTATCAGCATACAACATCTCCCACGGGAGTCCATTTCTGAAGTCACGTAAGAGGGCTTCAAGTACCAAGATATACAACAAGGGACTCAAAACTGACCCCTGATGCACACCGACCTTCACAGAAAATGCATCGCTAAAATCTCCGTACACTCTTACCTGGATGCGAGCACCCAATTATTCGTACATGGCCATAACCACCCTAACCAGCCACTCCTCCAACCCGAGCTTTCTAATGCCTACTTCACCACCTCTCTAGGGACTCTTGTCAAAGGCCTTTTCCAAATCAACAAAAACAAAGTACAGTTCCCTTTTCTTTCCAATATATTTTCCTGAAGCTGTCGAACACTGAATATGGCATCAGTGGTCCCCCTGCCTGGCATAAACCCAAACTGCATCGCATCAATATTCACCCATTCTCTAATCATACCTTCTAGAACTCTCTCCATTACCTTCAGTATCTGATCTAAAAGCTTTATACCTTTATAATTTCCTCTTTCCAGGGCCACACCCTTCCCTTTGTACACATTTACAATTACACTCTTCAGCCAATCATCTGGGACAACACACTCATATATAATCATATTTATCAGGTCAGTGACTAACCTCACCCCAATATCTCCTGAGACCTTTAACATTTCGGCAGTCAACCCAGACACACGGGCTGTCTTCGCCGCCCGCATCCTGTCTATTGCCTCACTCACAGTAGCAGCGTCAATGAAAAGCCAAGGGTCAAACACTGGATTTCCTGGCTCCGAATCTTCCCTGTCCCAGTCAAACTCCTCATTTAACAGCCGGCTATAATGCTCTCTCCATGCATCTCTAATGTCCCCATCATTCTTCACACCCTGCTCACTTATAATATCCCGATTGTCCCTCTTCATCTGATTTGCCACCTTAAATATCATATTTTTCCTTCCCACATGATTTAGTTCATCAAGTAAAAGTCTCTGTGACTCAGACTTCACCCTGTGTACCTCTCTTCTAGCCCTACGCTCGGCAGCCAAGTAATCCTCCTTGTTACCATCTTTCTTCCATTCTAGGAAAAGCTTTCTTTTCTCCTTAACTGCAGTCTCTACACCCTCATCCCACCACCAAGTTACTTTATGTCTTGGTGGGACTCTTGTCCAACCGCATATTGCATCAGTAACTCTCAGGAGGTTGTTCTTAAGGGCTCTGTACTGTTCATTAACACCTCTGTCTACAGCTCCCTGCTCAGCCACCACTCTCCTCATCTCACTATAGAAGGCAACCCTTACTGCTTGTGTTTTCCAGCTTCCATATTTTCCTTCTAGGTACATATGCCCTCTTTTTCATCACTCGTTCTATAAGCACCATGTCACAAATCAATAGTTTGTGCTGCTGCACACACTCCCCCCTTCCTATAACTTTAACATCCCTCACTAACCTCCTATTAACCCTCTTGACCAGAAAATAATCTATCTGACTGCTATTTCCCCCAGACTCGTACGTAATCAACCTACTCTCTCTTATCCTGAAATGTGTGTTGGACATAATCACGTTCATTGACTCCCCAGACTCGAGTATTCTCTCCCTTTCCATATTTATTCTACCATATGCACATCCCTCATGGACTCCTTCATAACCTTGAGCTGCTTCACCTACGTGACCATTTAAGTCCCCTCCCAAAACCACTATCTCATCAACCCCCATAACACCTACTACACGTATTAAGTCATTTCCAAATCTATCCTTCTCCACCTCATCCAAGCCTGCCTGTGGACCATATGCCGATAAAATTGCAATCATCATTCCACCAAACAAGATTTTCACTACCAATATCCTATCGCTTACTCTCATAACATTCATAACATATTCCAGCCATTTCTCCGCAACCAAGACACCCACACCCCCATATCCGTCTGTACCCCCCTGCCAAAACACCTTATAGTAGCAATCCTTCCCAGCAATCTTTCTGGCCGATCCACCCCTGTACCGGACTTCCTGCAAACATGCCACAACCACCCACCTCCTAATGAATGCCTCAGCGACTTCCCCAGCTCTTCCCCTCAAACTTCCTACATTCCACGAACCCACTCTCATCCCCCTGGGCGATTTAATGTCCTCAGGCTTGCTTTGAAACTTATTCTTGTATTTAGTCATGGTCAGTGATGATAAAGGGGGGTAAACATACCACAGGCCCCACCCACTGCACAGTCCCAGGTCCAGGCAATGGATCTGGGGCCCCTAGCCAACCAGCTTACCAGTGGCTGTGGTAGTGGCCTCGGGGAACCCTGCCAGGACAGCTGCAGGGACACCCTCCAAGCGCGCCTTGGCACGGCAACTGCCCCGCCATTATGCACTCACTGATAGGGCAGCCTCCTGGGGCGCTACTCCCAGGTTCGGGCCCATTTCTACCCATCTCGTATTTCATTAACCCCGGACGATTTCGCTCAGCTTTGGAAAGACCATCTGTAGTGATGGGGTTTCAAACATTCACCTCTTCACAACATGATTTCCTCCCCTATGCTGAATAACATCGTCTGAAGGCAGCAAGAATAAAATGTAAAGATCTCTTTTGACATCACAACGTAATTTCTCCGCTAAACTGAATAAAATCGTCTGAATGCAGCAAGAATATAGTTGAAAAAGACGTCCTAGGGCTGACAGGGTTAAAGGCGGAAGAGGTGGTGGTGTTGGTTGCGTTAGGCCCATTTGGATGTGAGTCCAGTGGACTGCAGTATGAAACTGTCCTTCCCCTGAAGTCCACCATCCTCCTTTCAGGTGATAAGGACGGAGTTGAGAGACGCTTGTATAATCGGGCAGTTCCGCCATCCGGCAATATCAATGCTACCACATGAAGGCGTCCTTCTTCAGCGCCAGTCGGCATCTTTTTAGGCCCATGACTTTTTTTTTCTTTTGTTTATACCTATCTTCACACCAAATTATTCAGCTTACAAGTAACTTTTCGAACTGGATAGATATAGCTTGCTGTGGTCTTGTCACCTTACCTGGCCTAGATTTTCGTGCTTTACAGTCTATTTCACGCAGCTCAGTAGTAGAAAAAGACAATACTATGGTCCTACATCCCTTCCATTGCACGTTTTCGTGATCAGGATTATATTCAAGCGGAAGTCTCTTGGTAATACTCAGTATTCATGATGGAAAGAAGGTAATTTTTGGGCATGTCAAAGTGAAATGAATATAGATATTACGAAGCTGAATATACTTATTTGGAGGTCATAAGAATACGCTAAAAGATATTACCATCGGATACAAGGGTTAAGTCAGCAATCGCCTCCCTAACCTAAATAATATTCAAGTAAAAAGGTTAAGTCAAAGTACAAATGATGAAGGAACGGGGCATTCATTATCTACAATGAATTCATACACACGCTAAAATCCAGCGCATTAAGCAACCCATAAAAATCAGTACATTATAACCACCTTCAGCTAAATTGTATTTTAGATTAAAGCATCACAGAGTTCAACAGTTCATAATAAAACTGGTATCACCTAAATAATAATAAAGATTACAACGACAACAACAACAACAACGACTACTACATATATACATACATACGACAAGAAATGTCAAAGTAATCGTTCCATAAAAAAGATCAGTACATAATAATCATCCTTACTTAAATTAAACAGTAGAATAACACATCATAAAATAAATACGTGTACTAAAGGAGTATAAGGAGACGAGGAACGCAGCCAAAAAAGAGGTTGCTAAGGCAAAAGGAAAGGCATACCAGAAGTTGTATGAGAAGTTGAATAGTAGAGAAGGGGAAAAAGACCTGTACCGAATAGCCAGACAGAGAGACAGAGCTGGGCGGGATGTGCAGCATGTTAGAATGATAAAGGATGCAGATGGCAATGTACTGACAAGTGAGGTGAGTGTACTGAGAAAGTGGAAGGAGTATTTCAAAGAGCTGATGAATATCGAAAATGTGAGAGAGAAAGAGAAGGTTGGAAAAACTGGAGGTAGTGAATAGCAAGTGCAAGAAATCAGCAGGGAGGAAGTGAGGAATGCCTTGAAGAGGATGAAGGATGGTAAGGCAGTGAGCCCAGATGGTATACCAGTGGAAGCATTGGAGGAGCTTAGGAGAGGTGGCTGTGACACGGTTTACAGAATTGTTCGACAAAATCATTGAGGGTGCGAGGATGCCGGAGGAGTGGAGAAAAAGTGTTCTAGTTCCGATTTTCAAGAACAAGGATAATGTGCAGTGCTGCAGCAACTACAGAGGTATAAAGCTGATTAGCCATGCAATGAAGATATGGGAAAGAGTGGTGGAAGTTAGGCTGAGAAGTGAGGATCTGTGAGAAGCAATTTGGTTTTATGCCAGGGAGAAGTACTACAGATGCCATATTTGCTTTGAGAATGGTGATGGAGAAGTATAGAGAAGGCCAGAAGGAGTTGCATTGTGTGTTTACAGACTTGGAGAAGGCTTATGATAGGGTACCGAGAGAGGAGCTGTGGTACTGTATAAGGAAGTCAGGAGTGGCAGAGAGGTACGTGAGGGTGGTGAAGGACATGTACGACGATAATGTAACAGAAATAAGATGTGCAGTAGGAATGACTGAGGGTTTCAAGGTGGAGGTGGGACTGCATCAAGGATCGACTTTGAGCCTCTTCTTGTTTGCACTGGTGATGGATAGATTGACAGATGTGATTAGACAGCAGTCTCCATGGACAATGATGCTTGCAGACGACATTGTGATAGGTAGTGAGAGACGGGAGGAAGCCGAGGCAGAGCTGGAGAGATGGAGATATGCACTAGAGAGAAGGGGAATGAAAGTAAGCAGAAGCAAGACTGAGTATATGTGTGTTAATGAGAGCGATGATTGGGGAACCGTAAGGCTGCAAGGTGTAGAGGTGGCAAAGGCAGATGAATTCAAATACTTGGGGTCAACTGTACAAAGTAATGGAGAGTGTGGTAGAGAGGTAAAAAAGAGAGTGCAGGTTGGATGGAGTGGGCGGAGAAAGATGACAGGAGTGATCTGTGACAGAAGGGTCTCTGCAGAATTGAACGGGAAAGTTTATAAGACTATAGTGATGCCAGCCATGTTTTACGGAATGGAGACGGTACCACTGACAAAAAGACAGGAGGCAGAGCTGGAGGCAGCAGAAATGAAGATGTTGCGTTTTTCACTAGGAGTGACGAGGTTGGATAGAATTAGAAATGAGCATATTAGAGAGACAGCGCACGTGACTCAGTCTGGGGACAAAGTTAGAGAGGCGAAACTGAGATGGTTTGGACATGTGCGGAGGAGGGATGAGGAGTATGTCGGGAGGAGGATGCTGGAACTGGAGCTACCAGGCAGGAGAAAGAGAGGAAGGCCAAAGAGAAGGTTTATGGATGTAGTGAAGGAGGACATGCGGGTGGTAGGTGTAACAGAAGAAGACGCAGAAGACAGAGTAAGATGGAGACGGGTGATCCGCCGTGGCGACCCCTAAGAGGAGACCCGAGAAAACAAGAAGACTAAAAAGGAATGCGAACTTTCATCCCGAGAGTATTTTCTAATCTAGTTTTACTCTTTCTAGACTATAAAAGCTATGGGCTTCAAAATAGTCTCCATTAACCTTTCCACAACTTGATTTCTCTCCCTACGCTGAATGACATTGTCTGAAAGTAGCAAGAATAAAATACGAGCGACGTAAAGTTGAAGGTGTCAAAATCGTCATAGCGACCTGCCCATTAAACACCTGTAATAAAGAAAATATTAGAAAAATAATTTTCTGGAATAAGCTTTATAAAGCAAAATTATATAGCATGAAAATGGAAATACACAGTAATACGGTTATAACCAATCCAATTTGACTCCGAGGTGTACGGCCACGAGATTAATGTTAGCATAGTCCAGTACATTTCAGGGTGGACGACCAGCCTACTTCTCTTGGCGGCATTACAAGATTGAAAAAGAAAAAAAATATCCAATCATGCAAGGTCGTCACTGACTAGGACGTTCTAATCAACTAGACTACCAAGTGTCTCAAACAGAGATCATCTATGTTACACTATAATGATCCCATTTCTGTATGTTTGTTGGTGTATTGGTTTGTTGGTTTCTTACCGTAACACAGCAACAACGGCGCATATAGCGCAATTTTTTTTTTTTTTTTTTAAGAGCAAAGGTAAAGGTAAAGGAAGGAGCAAGCTTAGACACTGTGCTCTTCTCCGTAACATAGGCATTTGAGCCTGTACCGGGTTATTCACCCAATAACCTGGGATACAAGGCCACTTCGTCATCCAGGTCACCACAGTTACCTTCTCTAGGTGTTACCCTAGGTACTCATTTTACCTATCAACCCACAAAGGGTGGATGGACACCTGAGTCAAGTGATCCCAGCTGCCCGCACCAGGATTCGAACCCTGGCGCTGACGGACCGGAAGCTTCGTAGTCAGGGATGGATGCCAGTTACTCAAATGCTCAAACCTGAAGTATAAAACAATTTCCAGTCTAATCGGGCCACCGGTTCCCGAGTTATGACTCATTGCTGACTGAAGTAGGCAGCGACTCGACATCGAGCAACTCTACGGGATTCAGCCACCACGTTTTACAAAAAGTAAGTCCTTCATCTGGACAACCTACATACACTGCTAGCACCGTACAGTGAGTCCGATTTCTGTATGTTTGTTGGTTTGTCACCTGACAAGAGGGCAGCGCGTCCTTCTCCTCTCTCAGTCTGCCGGGCAAATGGGGATGCTCAGGCGGGTTTAGGGATTCAGAGGACTCGTAGCAGGAGGGTGAACTTTGTGGTGGAGGGTTCAAACTGCCGATGTATTTACGTGTACTCTGATATGACCGTGTCTTCTCTGTTGCTTTATTCAGCTTACGCTAGACGATTTAACTAAGCTTGTGAATCATAGGGGCATGGCAATATTAATATCGTTACCATTAACATCTATCAGTGCCGTGACACCTCTGCTATTTTATTCCACCTGATGCCAGGGGTTCAGAGGATTCGAAGCAGGAGGGTAAATTCGGCGAGGGAGATCGAACGGCTGGTATATTACTTAAACTTAACCTAAAATTACCATCTCTCCATTTTGAATGCTTGGGTGTTACAGGACTTTGATGCATAGTCGTGGAGAGAGGGGACTTTGATTGCATGGTTGTGGAGAGAGCAGACGTGTTTTTTCTGAGCTCTCCTCTAGCTTTCTAGGGCTGCCTCACCGGCATTATTTTTTTTTTTCACCCTTCTGGTGCTCGATAGGACAGCTAGTTTTTCACTTTCCTCCCCTCCCTATTAGCTAGGAACAGTAGGTGTCTGTTCCTGCATACTGAGATTACCTTTGCTTGCTGCCCACGGAGGGTCCCCCCCACTGATCGCTCTGGGTCGTGAATTGACACGGTCGGGTCTCCCTGGAGTGGTCTGAGAGGGCAATTTCAGCCTTAGGTGTTTGGTCCCGGGTTGTTTGTCCTTTGCTTGTCTTTTCTCCTTCCCACTTCCCCCTTTGGGAGGAAGTGGTTACTATGTCGGACGCAGGGGGGGAGGTGGTCCTGACGACGCCCACCAGACTGTCATACGGACTGACTGCCCCCTGACTGAACGGTCCCAGACACGAACCCCCTTGGATGTACCTGTACATAATGCACAATATGTAACTTTACATGCTCTAGGTTCCACTCCCTTGAGCAGTCTCAATCCTTTCATTATCAAGAAAGTTATTGATTACTGTGCTGGGGAGGTGGAACAAGTGAACAAACTTGGTAACGGAGACCTCCTTATTAAAACTGTAAACTCTTCCCAGGTAAAGGACTTGATGAAACTGCGTAAGTTTCATGAATACGATGTCGAGCCGAAGATCCCGCACGCCATGAATTCCTGCAAGGGTGTCATCACCTGTAGGGATCTCATGGTTATGGAAGAGGACGAGATCATACGGGAACTTGCTCAGCATGACGTAATTAATGCCCGGTTTATTACTAGATATTCCGAAGGCGTGAGGACGAAGACTGCCACTATTGTCTTGACCTTTGGCAAAGTTTCCCTTCCAGAATATGTCAAAATTGGCTACGAAATTGTTAACGTCAGGCCATACATCCCAAATCCGCTTCGCTGCTTGAAGTGTCAATTATATGGGCACGGTACTAAGACTTGTTGGGCTTCTCAGTCAGTGTGTGGCAAATGCGCAACACAGGGACATGATGCTGAACACTGCACACCGGAGACTGTACGCTGTTTTCACTGCAAGGGCGCACACTCCACTTCCTCTCTAGAGATTGTCCCAAGTGGAAGGAGGAGAAAGGGGTCTGTGTAGTGAAAGCAACTGAGGGGATTTCCTACTATGAAGTTAGGGAAAAGGTGAGGGAGTTGCATGCAACTCCCTCGCCGAATAGGTCCTATGCTTCGGCGGTGATGTCCCGTCCCGTGATGTGCACTGTTGCAATACAGACTGACCCTGAACCTGTTGCTCTTGCCATGCCCTCTATTACTCCATCTGAGCCTCCTGTCCAATCCACCTCTCAAACTGGCATCCCTATTGCACCTGTTGCACCTTCCTACTCTCAGGCTGCTGCTGCCTCTTAGTCAAGCCTAAACAGAAGTCTGACAACTCAAGTAAGAATAATATGACCACCCTCACCAAACAGTCACGTTCACATGTTCTTCCTGCTACTGGTCCAGCGAGGGAGAGAAAGGGTAGCTCTTCCTCGGTGGAATCTGGGAGCCTCGTTATTGACGAAACTATGGAGGTTTCCGTCAGCAAGCACCGGGTTAGGTCCCCCGGTAGTCGCTCGCCTGCTGGCGGGCGGCATAAAAGAACTAAGAGCGCTGGCCACCCCCGTAAATCTTAAACCGTTCGCATTCACTGTTTTACAGTGGAACTGTAGAACTCTCGGGAATAAATTACATAATATAGAAATCCTGCTATCAATACACAGGCCAGACGTGGTTTGTTTACAGGAGACGCGCCTGGAGGATCACCCTGATCCTCCTCAGTTCAAACACTACCACTCGTATAGAAGATATGAACGTCACGGAGTTGCCATATACACACACAAATCACACCTACAAAAGGAAGTGATTCTAAATTCTACTCCGGAAGCTGTTGCCTGAAGAGTAAAATTTAATAACACGTATCTGTCTATTTGTTCTCTGTACTGTCCTCCACATGGCCCTATTGATAGTTATGCTTTAAATTCACTATTTGAACATCTCCCCGGAAATAAGTTAGTGTTGGGCGACTTTAACGCCCATCACTATCAATGGGGTAGCTTGAGGATCGATGGTCGTGGGGAGCAAGTAGCCGACCTAATACTACAGTCCAACCTCTGTCTTCTGAACGATGGTAGAGCGACTCGTGTAGACGATCGTACTGGTAACTTTTCGGCTATTGACTTACCTCTGGCCTCCCCTGGTATACATCAAGATTTCTCGTGGGACCCTTATGACGACTCCTTGGGAAGTGATCATTTACCCATCAGTCTTTCTTATACACGCGACATTGTTTCGAACCCTCCACCTCCAAAATTTAACTATAAGAAAGCAGATTGGGGATCCTTCTCAAGGATCGCCAATTTAGATATATCCGGGGAGACCATGAATGTTAAGGTCGAAAATCTAACCAATTCCATATTACATGCGGCTGAGGCTGCTATTCCCAAGACTTCTACAATTCATGCGAAGCATAGAGCACATTGGTGGACGCCGGATTGCCGACAAGCATTAAGGAAACGCAATAGGAGATACAGGATTTTTGATAGTCAGCCCACTGAGGAAAATTTCATTGCATACAAACAGGCACGGGCTGAGACAAGGAGAATAATAAGAAGGGTCAAACGTGACTCCTGGCGGACTTTTGTGTCCACGATGAATCGTTTCACACCATTAAGTAAAGTCTGGTCCACTATCAGAATATTAAATAATAAATCCCCGTACTTCCCCATTACCACCCTGCAGGTTAATAACAACATGTATGACGATCCCGTGGACGTTGCTAACATCCTCGCCAGGAGTTTTTCTCAAGTAAGTAGCTCAGCCAATTACGATCCGCGTTTTCAACATCATAAACGCACGGCTGAGCTACGGAAATTAGACTTTGCCACAGAAGACGTAGACTCCACGTACAACCAAGAGTTTACACTAGATGAATTGCTCCTTGCCCTTAAATCCTGTAAAGACACCAGCCCCGGACCAGACACCATCACGTACGGTATGATCCAGCATCTTAATCAGGACAACCTGATTAAGCTGTTAGCTTTGTACAATGAACTCTGGGCGTCTCGAACGTTCCCAAACTCATGGCACTTTGCGCACGTCATACCGATACCCAAAGAGGCTGGTCGTCTTATGAATCCCACTTCATTTCGTCCTACTGTGTTGACTTCTTGTCTATGTAAGGTCATGGAATGAATGGTTAAAAATAGGCTTCTTTTTGTTTAGAGTCGAAGAATTTGTTAAATGATTTGTTAAATGATCAACAATGTAGCTTCCGTAAATACAGAAGTTCACTAGATCATTTAATGAATTTGGAGCATTGTATTGCAGAGGCTTTTGCCAATAAAGGATTCATGATAGGGGTGTTCTTGGACATCCATAAAGCCTATGACATGACATGGCGACACGGTATACTAATGAAGCTCTATGCTTATGGTTTTTTGCCTATTTTTATTTCAAACTTCTTAAGGGACAGAACTCTCTCTGTCAAATTACCCCGTAACGCAGCATCGGATATATTTATCCAGGAAAACGGGGTGCCGCAGGGAAGTGTTCTTAGTCCAACTTTATTTAGTATTATGATCAATGATATTCTGTCATCAGCTCCAATACCAAGGAATCTTAAATACTCACTCTACGCTGACGATTGTGCAATATGGCACTCTTCCCGTAATGCACAATTTTTGGCTGGGTGGATTCAAGCAGCCCTTGATTCCGTCCACCAATTGGCCTTGCAGTGGGGATTTAAGTTTTCCGTTCCTAAGTGTGCCGCTATTGTTTTCACTAATCGTAACGTACCTAATTTGTGCTTGACTTTGGACAATCAGGCGGTACCTTTTCAAAATTCAGTAAAGTTTTTGGGTATACATTTTGATCGCAGGTTGAACTTTAAAATTCATGTTAATAATTTGCTTGCCCGTTGTGATAAACCGTTAAATGTCCTCAAGTACCTTGCGGGTACTACTTGGGGAGCCGACAGAAAATCTTTATTAATGGTGTATAAGTCCCTTATTAGATCGAAACTAGACTATGGCGCACAGGTGTATGGCTCGGCATCCGATGCCACGTTGTAAGGATTGGATGTGTTACAGAATAAATGTTTGCGAATGTGTCTTGGAGCTGTCCGGTGTACACGGGTAGCTCGAATGGAAGTGGAGGCAAATGTGCCTCCCCTCCGTATTCGCCGCGACCACCTGGCCCTGTCCTATGGCATCCAGACACTAAGGAAAAGCAATATCGGCAACGTGGCCTGTACCCCTCTGCGTCAATACCACCATCTTATGCGGGGGGTGCGTCGGCCGCTTGCCGTTCGCCTCCACTTACTAACTCAGGAGCTTGGTGTGGACCTTAGTAACTGTGACAAGTTGTTGCCTAAAAATATAGCGCCTTGGGAGCCACCCGGCTTTACTGATGATGTATCATGGCTCCCAGCACCTAAGACCAAGGCGCCGGAGGCGGAGGTCCACCACTTGTTTCGTAACATCATCATTCGTCACTTGGGGTCCCACCAACTGTACACTGATGGCTCCAAGTCGAGTGAATGTGTGGATGATAGTGTATGGTCGACTGAATGTGCCCTCAGGTATCGGTTGCCAACTCATACATCTGTGTTTACCTCCGAACTTTTTGCTATTGACAAAGCCATAGACTATGCTCTCAGTTCTCGACATGACTCATTTGTCATATTTTCCGACTCAAAATCAGCCCTTCAGGCAATTGCTTCTTGTACTACGGACTCTAATGAGATCCAGGACCGCATTATTAATAAATTGCATTCGTGCGGCAAGTCCTTCACGCTGATCTGGGTGCCTGGTCATTATCGTATCTACGGCAATGAGCAGGCTGACTTACTTGCAAAATCGGCTGTAGAGCTCGAGGAGACTTGGGACGTTCCTCGTGATCTACGGTCGAGTCTCTCTCTCGGAAAGAAATAAGTAATCAATAAATCTTCTGTGGCAAGGTCAGTGGACCAGACTGAATATTCCGACACGCAAGCCGTACCTGGGCGACTGGGCTACTGCCAACCGTCCCAGTCGC
>JAGKTI010002642.1:52303-64955 GCA_018397915.1 Birgus latro | reverse complement strand
AGTGGCGAAGTGAGCCAGCATAAAGTGAAATCGCTGCTCGATTTCACAGGTCTATTCTCTCTCAGTAAATGACTCGATAGTCATTCTTAGCACACATAGCTATACACTGTATACGCGAGTTATACAATATCATTACTCTTTGAAATACTTAAATTTCCCTTGACATCTGGCGACCTCACGCCAAGTATGAAAGCATAAATTTCTCCTGACACCTGGCGACCTCACGCCAGGATAGGATGAAAAACATAAATTTCCCCTGACAAGCCGCTCACTTGCTGTATTCCTCTCTCAGCAAGACTAAGTGATGGCCACCAGCCGCACCCGGGGAGAGACAGCCACCAGCCACTTTCTGAATAAATACCCTCCAGGGAAGAGGGCTTTGGTGATGGCCACCAGCCGCTCCAGCAGAGAGGTGACGGCTACCATCCGCATTATGCTTGTGGTCCCAGTGGGAAGTAGGACCTCAGTGACGGTCACCAGCCTCACCTCGGTGATGGCCACCAGCCGCACATGCACCCCGATGATGGCCACCAGCTGTACCTGGGGTTGTAGTCCTCGCGGGGCACAGCTCTTCGGTGACGGCCACCAGCCGCACCAGCAGAGATGTGACAGCTATCAGCTGCACCAGCAGAGATGTGACGGCTACTAGCTGCATTATCCCTGCCGTCCCAACGGAAAGGAGGACCTCAGTGACGGCTACCAGCCTCACCTCGGTGATAGCCACCAGCCGCACCTGCACCCCAGTGATGGCCACTAGCCGTACCCGGGGTTGTAGTCCTTGTGGGGCACGGCTCTTCGGTGACGGCCACCAGCCACACCAGCGGGCCTGTGACAGCCACCACCTGCACTCTGCCTGCCATTAGCCAGGGGCACGGGACCTCATTGACGGCCACCATCTGCACTGGTGAGGAGACAGCCACCAGCTGCTCTGAGCTCCGTGTACTAGGGGACTTGGCGACGGCCACCAGCTGCGCCGAGGAGGGGACAGCTATGAGCCACCCCTCACCCCCTACCCCAGTGCCTTCCCCTCCTGAGGATTTCCCGGGCTCGCCCACCTCCACCTGTGGTGGAGCGGGTTTCCTCGCCCCTCCCCTGTCTGGAGAGGCCCCCTGATACCTGGAGTCTGTGCCCTGCATCCAGCTCCCCGGCAGTCCCCGACCCTGACGGACTGTTTGCAGAAGGGACACCGCAGATCGCCCCTGATGGAGGCCCAGCTGAGGGGAGACCGCAGCCCTCGGACCAGCCGGGACATCCCCAGGACCCACAGGCGTAACCTCCCCTGCCCTACCCGATGACGTCCAGCACGTCGGAGCGGGTGCTGACAGGTGTGCCTGCTCTCTCTGTTCGAGCTCAGCCCTTAGGCCCGACCCTCGGGCTTCCCAGTGTTGGGTGCCCCTACCACGCCACCCCACAGACCACTCTCGGATGACACAGCAGCAGCCCGGCCTCCTGACGAAGACCCCGGACGACCCAGCAGCAGCCCGGCCTCCTGACGAAGACCCCGGACGACCCAGCAGCAGCCCGGCCTCCTGACGAAGACCCCGGACGACCCAGCAGCAGCCCGGCCTTCTGATGAAGGCCCCCAGATGAACCACCAACAATCCGGCCTCCTGATGAAGGCCCCAGACAAACTTCTGGCAGTCTGGCCTCCTGACAAAAGCCCCCTGGGTGACCCAGCACCAGCCGGCCTCCTGAAGAAGGCCGCCTCCCCACCCCCCGGACCTCTAGACGCCAGGCCTACTTCAGAAGTAACCCACAGCTACACCACCTGCCCTAGAGTCCCCCAGCCCTGTCCATAGTATTGAACTATTTCCTGTGTATTGTGTGTCACTGCATTGTATCGTGTCCAGTATAAAGAGTTAAGGTAATATACATGTAAGGTTTGTTGCCCTGTGTTGTTATGCGCTGTTCCTCTAAGCTGCCATAAGTATATCCATCCCAGTTTAGAAAGAGTACCCTGCTCTAGGCGCCGTGTTAAAGGAGCGAGTAGTTGTCTCTTAAAAACGCCGCATAACAGCTTCCATGGCCGGGAGCCATCTGAGTGTGCTTTGCGCATTACAGAGGTTATTCTCTTGGGCATGGAAGCATACATTCCCTTCTCATACCTTTTGACTAATGCAAGAAAACCTTGGTTTGATCACGCTTGTTCTAATGCTGTCTGCAACAAGGAGAGGGGTTATATCAGGTATCAGAGCCAACTCACCCCTGAATCACATCTTTATGTTTCTGCCCGAAATCGTGCTACGTCTGTTCTTCGCTCTGCTAAAAATTATTTCATCCGTACTAAATGCTTTCAACTCTCCAACTCGAATTCTTCCCACTCCTTCTGGCACCTTGCCAAAAACTCCTAACAACTTTACCTCATCATCCTTCCCTCCTCTTTTCTACTCTGATGGCTCTGTAGCTATTTCTTCTACTGATAAAGCAGACCTCTTCGCTCAGACGTTCTCCTCCAATTCCACCTTAGATGATTCCGGTGCTGTTCCTCCATCACTTTTCCCCCTCTGACTTCCTCATGGCTGACTGTTATGCTACGTATTTGAGGGCCAACTACTTTTTCCCCAGATGTATATGAGAGAGGCAAGTGTTTTTACCTGTTGCGTTTCTGAGGGTCGATTTCTTGCTCCCTCGAATACACAGACTTACAGTGGGTTCTTTTTCAAGACCGGCTCGGTGTATTAGGGAGAGGGCAAAAACAAGGCAGTAACCACTGACAACCATATATTTAAAGTATATTCCCAGAGACAAATACAACATACACTAATACATAGATTCTGGGTTAGCTGGAGTTGGGTTAGTGCAAGGTTTTACTGAATAACAAACTCTCTCTCTACCGGCTGTGGGAAAGTATGGAAGTATGAATCCAGTATTTACGGCACTTCTATTACACTGATATCTATAACACAGGAAATACACTTATTACAACTTACCACAGTCGTATAGCACTGGGCGTCACTGATTACATTACATTACCATACATACACACAGATCACTTGTGTCGGTATGTCTTGAGCAGAGACGCGCGCACACTGTCACACAGAGAATGAGAGGGAGACTAAAGTATTCTCGTACACTAGGGAGACCCTTGTAAGTAAGTTAGAGATACGAGGGTTAGTGTGCCTTTACACTGGGGAGGGAGGTGAATAATATGCAAGGGGTGGCTCGATCACTTTGTAATTATTTAGTTTCCTCTAGAGCACTGTACTTACTAATTCACTGAGGAAGGGAATGTTACTTTATATAGCAAAGGGGTGCACTGTGCTCTGTTCATAATACACCTACACTGGGGATCAATGAAGGCTCGTCCAGTCTTATACCTGGGGTTCTCTGGGTATTTTCACTGAGCCAACACACTGTAAGAGATACACTCGCGTCACATTCACAGCCTGGTAATATTCACTGGTCCAAGAGTCACACACTGATTTGGCCCTTCTTACTACACTGGTGGGCCAACTCCTGATACCTCAGATTGGAGGAGTAAGGTGAGGTTCGCCCTTCAGGGAGCCCTGCACAGGGATGCAGGGCTAGGGGTTGGGGCCGAAGAGAGCCAAAAGGCGGGCCTGGCTCCGGCTCCGGGGAGTGCCGGGTGGGGCCCCACCGTCAGGTAGGTCACGCCCTGAAGCCCTGGGTAGGCCCAGAGGTGTCTGGGGACCTATAGTACTGGAACCCGGGGTGGCTGGACCGCGGCAACTGCAGGAGGGTGGTGTCACAGTCAGGGCCGCCTCACGGGAATCTCGGGCTGGGGGTGTCACCAGCAGGACCTGGTGCTGGCGGCTCTGCTTACTGGAACTCTGCCTTGGCTGCTGCTGCTGCTGCTGCCCGCATAGGTGGGGTTGGAGGGAGCCAATGCCCTGGATAGGGCCTTGCCATGGCTCCAAGAAAGGGTCTACCCAAGACTCGCCTCCTGCAGGGGAGGGAGTGCGTCCCGCCTGGCCGCAGGAAAGTGTGGGCCAGGCAAGGGACTTCCCCGTCGGGAGCTATCCTAGGAGCAGAGGGTGAGGAGCGGACTGTGGGCTGCTCTGCCTCCCCCGTGCGACTAGTGGCCTGCATGGTAGTTCCTCTGTCCTGTTGGACCCCAGGGAAAACGTGAGTCGAGGCTCGCTCTACCCTGTCTCCACGAGGGACTTCCCCGCCGGGAGCTATCTTAGGAGCAGAGGGTGAGGAGCAGACTGTGGCCTGCTCTGCCTCCCCCGTGCGGTTAGTGGCCTGCACGGCGGTTCTTCTGTCCTGTTGGACCCCAGGGAAAACACGAGCCGGAGCTCGCTCTACCCTGTCTCCATGAGGGGAAAGAGAGTCTCCTGTAGGGGAGGAGTGGATGATGGCCTGCTCTGCCTCGTGCCCGACACGGCTAGAGGCCTGCATCACGGTCCTACAGAAGATGGCAGCAGAGGCACGGCTAGTGGCCTGTGCCGTGGGGCTGCATGGAGAAGTAGCTGAGGGATGGACGATGGCCTGTCCTGCCTCATACCTAGTACGGTTTGTGGCTTGTACTGCAGTGCTACTCTGGGGGGATAAACTGCAGGAGACGAACGGCTGGTGGCCTGCTCTGCCCAACCAACATGGCTTATGGCCTGTATCGCGGCCCTGCAGAGGGTAGGCAACTGGGGAACGGACGATGACCTGTTCTGGCTCTTTCCCGGTACGGCCTGTGGCCTGTACCACAGTGCTGCGTGGAGATGAGGCAACTCCACCCTTGACATGCTGACTGGAATTTTGGCTGGAGACTAGGTGCCTCTTACTGGTACCTTAGCGTAGCGTCGGCTGGGAGCAAGAGGGGCGCCGGGGAGAGATACAGGTGGGCCGTTCCTGCTTGGAGCCGCTCGGCATAGGCTGCAAACCCCCGGTAGCCCTTTGGAGGCTGGGGGTGTCGGCGTCATCTGCAGCAGTGTCGGCGTCGTGTGCAGCACTTACCTCTACCTCACGCATTTCACTGACATTAAAGTTTCTTCAGCTGATGTATTTTTGCCATCACTGGCCTCAATACTAACAAGGCATATGGGCCTGATGAAATCCCTCCTGTTGTCTTCAAGAACTGTGCTTCTGAATTTACACCCTGTATTATGCTACGTATTTGAGGGCCAACTCCCTCAGATACATATGGGAGAGGCAGGTGCTTTTACCTGTCGCGTTTTTTAGGGTCGACTTCTCGCTCCCCAAATACGCAGACTTACAGCGGGTTGGTATATTAGAGAGAGGACAGGACACAAAAACAAGGCAGTAACCACTGACAAACATATATTCAAAGTATATGCCCAGAGACAAAAACAACATTCATCATCACAAAGGTACTGGGTTAGCCGGTGATTGGATTGTGGCAAGTTTTACAGAAAAACAAACTCTCTCTCTACCGGCTGTGGGAATCTATGGTAGTATGAACACAGTATTCACGGCATGTCTGTTACACTGGTATCTCTAACACAGGAAATACTATTACTCTATTCACCATCAGCAGTATAGCACTGGACGGCATTGATACACTAGTTACATGGACTTGTATATATATATCACTCGCGTAGGTACATCACGGACAGAGACACACACGATGTCACACAGAGAGCGGGGGAGGGAGACTGAAGTATTTCTGCACACTAGGGAGACACTCGGAAGTGAACTAGATACACAAAGATTTGCTCAGCGATGTGCTGATACACTGGAGAGGGAAATATACTGAATGCAAGGATGGCACAGTTTCTTTATAATCCTTAGTTTCCACTAGAGCACGTTATTCTTTTATAATACTAGGGTAGGGAATGTTACTTGGTACAGTCAAGGGGCTGCACCTTCGCTGAGGATCACTAAGGCTCGTCCAGTCTTACACACTGAGGCACTCTGAGAATTTGACTGAGCCAATACACTGGTGCGAGATACACTGCAAGTCACATTCATGTCACTACGCATCACAGTTACGGCCTGGTGAGTTACACTGGTCTGGAAATTGCACACTATTATGGCCCTTTTACTATACCTGGTGGGGCAACTCCCGATACCTCAGGCTGGTGGAGTGAGGTGAGGCTCGCCCTTCTGGGAGCCCCACGCAGGGATGCTGGGCTAGGGGCTATGGCCAAAGAGGGAGAGTAGGAGGGCCTTGCGCTGGCTCCGAGGAGTGCCGGACTGGGCCCCACTGTCAGGCAGGTCACACCTTGGAGTTCTGGGTAGCCCCTGGGGGGTCTGGGGGTCCGGGATGCTGGAACCTGGGGCCGCCGGAGGAACAGGACTGCGGCAACTGCGGGAGGGCGGCGTCGCCATCAAGGTCACCTCACGGCAACCTCGGGCTGGGGGCATCACCGGCAGGACTCGGCACTGGTGGCTCTGCTGATGAGACCTCTGCCTCGGCTGCTGCTGCCCGCGTAGAGAGGGCTGGAGGGAGCCAAGGCCCTGGATAGGGCCTTGCCACGGCTTCAAGAAAGGGTCTCCCCCGGACTCACCTCCTGGAGGAGAGGGAGTATGTCCCGCCCGGCCGCAGGAAACAGGATGGGCCAGGCAAAGGACTTCCCTGTTGGGAGCTGTCCTAAGAGCAGAGGGCGAGGAGCGGATGATGGCCGATTCTGCCTCCCCCATGCGAACGGTGGCCTGCACGGCAGTTCCTCTGCCCTGTTGGACCACAGGGAAAACACGAGTCGGGGCTTGCTCTACCCTGTCTCCTCGAGGGGATAAGGAGTCTCCTGTATGGGAGGAGTGGACGATGGCCTGCTCAGCCTCTTGCCCGACACGAATAATGGCCTGTGTCGCAGTCCTACAGGAGACAGCAGCAGAGCGATGGATGATGGCCTGTCCTGCCTCGTGCCCGATACGGCTTGTGGCCTGTGTTGCAGTGCTGCGAGCGGAAGTAGCTGAGGGACGGATGATGGCCTGTCCTGCCTCGGACCCAGCACGGCTTGTGGCCTGTGCTGCAGCGCTACTACTGGGGGAGGCTGCAGGAGAGGAGTGGACGATGGCCTCCTCTGCCTCTACCCAACCCGGCTTATGGCCTGTGTCGCGGACCTGCAGAGGGTAGGCAACTGGGGAATGGACGATGGCCTGTTCTGTCCCTTGCCCGGTACGGACTGTGGCCTGTACCGCGGTGTTGCATGGAGTTGTAAGGACAAGTCCATGCCTGACCTGCCGACTGGAATTTTTCCTGGGGATTAGGTGCTTCTCACTGATACCTTGGCGTAGCATCGGCTGGGAGCAAGAGAGGCGCTGGGGAGTGACACAGATTGCCCGTTTCTGCCCGGAGCCACTCCATGTAGGCTGCGCACCCCCGGTTGTCCTTCGGGGGCTGGGGGTGCTGCTGTCGTCTGCAGCCTTTCCTCCCGACTCACGCATTTCACCCTGCCTAGGTAAACTCTTTCACCTTTGTCTTTCAACTTGTACCTTTCCTTCTTGCTGGAAGTTTGCTCTCATTCAGCCAGTCCCAAAGAAGAGTGACCATTCCCAACCCTCTAACTATCGTCCAATAGGAGATGCCGCACGAAGGCCAAAACATGGTATAGATACTACATACCACCAGAATTTTTAATTTCTGATTTTCTTTCTTGTACAATGTGTCGCACTGCTGCCTAGGTGTCGATATGGTATTTTATCTCGGGAATATTATCCTCCTGTNTATTCTTTCCCCCGTCCGTGTTTCACTCTAAACTCACGCCCAGCAGGTATAGTTGCTTCCACACCTGCAACAACTGTGTGTCTGCTTACACCTGCCTGAGGGGATGCTTGTCAGCTTCCCGACAAATGCATAATGCTCACATAAATTATTTATATATTATGTACAAATTTTTCTCATTCATTTAAGGTGTGTTTGGTGCCTAATAATGAGGTCACAAAATGCTTTGTGATGTTGTTCGATTGTTCTTGTGGTGCTGCTTATATATACGTCAAAGGTTAAAGATTTATCGGTTTTACACATACATACAAATATTACTTGATTTATACTTTAATTCAAATACTCTCAGTGGTCACCAGCAAAAGTATTTAAAAAAAAAAAGTTGTTTCACCAGATAGTTGCTGCCTGCGGTACGAATGGCTTTCCATCCCACTTCCCTCTTGAGTCCTGCACCTGTCTTCTCACACTTTTCATCTTACTGGTTCTGTCTTGGCAGATGGGGACCTGGCCCAGCCTCTGACATATCTTGCGTCATTCTTCCTTGTTGTCATCTTTCTTGAATCCGACTTGCAGTCAGCCACGGCACATATGAAGTATGTAATATTTGAAATGCAGGATATAAGTAAAATACAGAATAGCGAAGCTCTCCCTCAACCTCACCTGGGCCAGACACCGACCCAAGGAGGAGATACCCAGGGAGTGGAAGTGAGCGGTGCATGCTCTGCTCAAAACGGGCACACCTGTACCTCTCCTGCGTGCCCCTCTCGTGCTCAGGTAAACCATTGTGCAGGTAGCAGTAACAGTGCATTACACCGCCGCCATACCAGCCATCACCAAGTTCAGGGTGGGGCTACTCCTACAGCCCCAGACAGCACCACAGAGTCGGTCACTAGCCGCCCACCTGCTGCTTCCCTCCCTCAGCCATACCGGGTGATGGCCACCTTGCCGCATATGGGGAGGAGACGGTCACCTCGCCGCCCTCGCTATAACTCCATAAAAGGAGGTAGAGTGACGGTCATCTTGCCACATGTACTCACACTGGGTGACGGCCACCAAACCGCACACGGGGAGGAGATGGCCACCAGCCGCCCTTGCTATAACTCCATAAAAGGAGGTGGAGTGACGGCCACCTTACCGCACTCTCACACCGGGTGACGGCCACCTAGCCGCACACGGGGAGGACACGGCTCCGAGCTGCCCTTGCTCTAACTTCATAAAAGGAGGTATAGTGACGGACACCTCGCTGCGCTTACACACACACCGGGTGACAGCCATCTAGCCACACACTGGGAGGAGTCAGCCACTAGCTGCCCTTGCTCTGACTCCATAAAAGGAGGGAAGGTGACGGCCACCTCGCCACACCCGGGAGACGGCCACCCCGCCGCTCCACTAAAAGAAGGGGCACAAGAAAGCGCCCTCACACTCTCTCCCCACAAAGACATCCTCGCCCTCGATCAGCAGCTGGAGGAGGCCTGGCAAGGACCCTTGGTATTGGGAGTCCTAGCCTTCTCCCTCGACCCTTGGCAACCCCAGCCCCTGTCAGAATCTGTCACACCAAGCTGCCGCAGCCCAGACCCGACGGAGGCCCAGCAATGAGACCGCAGCCCTGGGACCAGCCGAGACATTCCTAGGATCCCGGGACGGGACCTCTCCAGCCCCAAGTGATGCCCCCAGAGTAAGCGTAGGCAAGCACACCTCCTGACCCTGTTCGGGCCCAGCCCCTAAGCTCGAGCCCCTCTCCCCCCGTATTCCTGTGGAAGGGCCCACCCTCTCCTGACCAGCCCTCTGATAACTCCCAGACGAGACTCTACGGGTCGGCCTCCCAGTCAACCACAGGAAGTCCTGACAACCCGGGATATCCTGATGCAGGCCGCCAACCAGCCCCAGCCCTCTCCTGCTCCCAAGTCCCCTGGTTCTGTCTATTTTTGTGTGTTATAACTATTTTCCTGTAAAGTGTGTATTCATGTTATGTCAGAGTTTGTAGTTTGTTGGTAATATACGTGTAAGGTTGTTGCCCTGCCTTTTTATGCCCTGTTCCCTCTGATTGCCTTAATAGAGCCCAACCCAGTCAAGAAAGAGAACTCCGTTCCAGGCTCCGTGTATAAGGGACGAGAAGTCGCACCCTAATTCATGTACTCCGAGTGTCTGACAAAAATCTTATTTTTTCTGTTAATACATTTGCTGGTGACCACTCGGAGTATCTGAATAAAGTATAAATAAAGAAATGTCCATACATATGTGTAAAAACCAATAAATCTTCATCCTTTGACGTATATAACCAACACCACAAAATTGTGAACATCACAAAGTATTTTGTAACCTCATTATTAGGCACCAAACACACCTTAAATGAATGAGAAAAATGTGTACATTTTCTTTTCATGAAAAACACTCGTATGTAAGAATTATCCATTGTACTGTAAATAAAATCAGAAATTAAAAATTCTGGCAGTATCTAGTAACCACTCCTAACTGCAATCGCTGCTATTGCTTTAACTTCCTGTGTCTCAAAAGTTTTCGAGTCAATACTTAACAGAAAATTTTTAAAGCATCTTTCCTATCACAACCTGCTTTCTGATCGTCAGTATGGGTTCCCAGGGACACTCCGCTGGCGATCTTCTCACCTATCTTTTACACTCCTGGTAATCCTCATTTCAGGAATTTGGCAAAATTTGCCATTGCACTTGACATCTCAAAGGCTTTTGACCGAGTCTGGCATGAATCTTTAATTTCCAAACTGTCCTCTTATGGTTTCTATCCTTCTATCTGTGCCTTCATCTATAGGTTCCTTTCTGGGGCCGGATACTCAAAACGTTTAACAGCGCCTTTTGTGCCAAAGGCGCCGTTACACATCTCCTTTCCGTGAAAGGCGCATACTCAAAAGCTCGGCTGTGCGCGGCCATATTGAAAAACATTCCTCGTTAGCGCCTTACGGGACCGGCAGGGTCAGAGGAGCCCTAGCGATCAAAAGGCGCCTTTGCTTGACACAACAAGGCGTGGATGATGTGTGTGGCGCTCCTCGCTTGTATTTAGATGAATTATTGCCTCATTACCTTATTTGGAGTGGAATGGTTTGCGTCAGAAGTAGTTATTGGGTAGCAAGATATCTTAATTCTAGTAATAATGACGTAACTGTGGAGTATGTGTGGTATTTGGGTATAGTCAACTCGACGGTAGAGGCACATACTGCTGAATGCTATTTCTTCAATATAATTAGTCATAAAATGCTGCAGAAACGTGTGTGTAATGTTCAGCTGATTGCTCAATGCATATAGGTATTTATATTCAGAATATATTAACAATTCAGTGTGATTTCTGTTGGATCAGTCACGGCTAGTATAAGCCTAACCCACCAGCTTCAGAGAGGTACTGCAATACTTCAATTAATAGTATTTGGATATATTCAGTTTTGACCCTAATAGTTACTGATCTGAAGTAAGTCAGGTTGCTTATCTGCAGGCAAATTTTATATTCTAGGGAATGTATGGAAAATGTAATTTCATGAAAAGCCTAGTCAGTTTGTGAAATGGATTTTATTTGACTTAGGTTGGGAATATCTCCGTTATATTAGTATAAATAAAGGTTGTTGTTAGGTGAGCTTAATATACAGTATTATTTAAGAAGGGTTAGGTTAGGTTAGGTAATGTTCGAGTAATGTTAGGTCTAGCTAGTATAGGTTTGTTAATAAGTTATGACTAGGTTTTGGCAAGTTGGACAGAGCACAATCTAAATTAATCAAATCTAATCCAACTTAGCCATATTCAGCCAAACCTGACCTGCCTTTCACTGAAATTTAACCAAAATCATTCTGGTCTAAAAATTCATTTCACAGATTGACTAATGAATTCACAAAATGACTATTTTCACATATTTCCTGTAACATTATGGGCTATAATCTACGGTTTCTTGTTGCTGTGGTTGCTAAGTGAGTACAGTGAAGTATTTGGTTAGGAATGAAGATTATGGCAGAATAACCTTAGTTTGGCTAGCAAATGTTTTTTTATTTGGTCAGTCACCTTTCCCCCATAATATCCCTTAAGCACTGAACCAAATCCTCATTGTGTTAAGGGTATGGCACCTAACCTGAAGGTGCAAAGGCCCCAGTAACATGCAACAGCGGAAAATCCATCCACGACGGGTTTCCCCACAATTACACTTTGAATACTATAGGACAGATTTGGATAGCCAAGGTTATGATAGGTTAGGTCAGTTTAGGATACTGGAAGGTTATATTAAGGTTTGTTGTCCAAAACTATATCCCCTCAGATATGCTCCTATGTTATACCAAATGAACTCAACATTAACTACCTAAACATCATTATTCTAAATCAATTATGACAAGAAAGATATAGCTTTATGAGAATGTTGTGCATGTGATGAGACATATATGCTGTTGTAGTTGGGCTTATAAGCTACAAGACAGACAAAATCAAGGAAAATTTGGCTAGAAACTGAAATGCAGCAATGCCGGTGTTTCTCCCATTGTAACCTAGTTTCTCTCCCTAGGATAGCAGCTGCTGATCCACCAGTTGGTCTAGGAAATGAAATGGTAACTACTTTTCTTGCTTAGAGAAGAGGAATACTGGCCGGACAAACACCTTGTTATATATACATGTTTCATGGAATTTGTTTAACCAGTGATTTCATGAAATCCCTTGGAAATTCGTGAAATGAGTTAAAATTAGGATGGGCCAATTAAGGTTAGGTTTACTTAGACCATGGTTAGGTTAGGACGGGATAATTGAGGTTAAGTTTAGGTTACTTACATTAACTTAGACTGTGGTTAGGCTAGGCTGGGATAATCGAGGTTATGTTAAGGTTAGTCAGGTAAGGTTAGGTTAGATTAATATAGAAAGATGCAAAGTTTTTAATCGTTCATTTAAATTAATCTAACCTAACTAACCTAGCCTAATCTAAACTTAACCTAGATTGTCCCAGCCTAACCTAACCGGTCTAAATTAACCTAACCTTTATTAAACAATCCTATTTTAAATAATTTCACGAATTGCTAAAGAATTTCATGAAATCACAGGTT
Organism: Birgus latro; assembly: GCA_018397915.1. NCBI lineage: Eukaryota > Metazoa > Arthropoda > Malacostraca > Decapoda > Coenobitidae > Birgus > Birgus latro. Next base: position 52,338 of record JAGKTI010002642.1, on the reverse strand, counting down.
ACACAAATTATATATATATATATATATATATATAT
>JAGKTI010002642.1:0-52217 GCA_018397915.1 Birgus latro | reverse complement strand
TATAATGTGTGCAGCCGTGGCTCAGTGGGTTAGAGCGCTCCGCTCTGGCCGTAGGGTCGGAGGATCGAATCCACCCAAGGGTCATTGGTAGACATCAGGAAGGGCATCCGGTCATGGAATGCTGCGCGCTCCGATCCAGGAGAGGCCGACGCATGCAAGCATGTTGCAGCCTTCAAAAAAAAAAACGAAACGAAACGAAACTATATATTTAAAGGTGTTATTGAAGGTTCTGTACACAAATGAATAGACCGTATCTTTATTTTGTGCAGTGAGTTATAGGTCCCCCGTAAAACTGAAGTTAGTGCAACTGGATCCCACCTTATGTTTATTCACCATTCCCACAAAATATCAATACGAAAACGGAAATATCTCGGAACTACTGCGTTGCACCCTCACTCCATGTTTTGTTTACGTCCGTCAGCTGAGAGGAAGTGCTGCTTTGTGATTGGCACACACTTCCTAAGAGTATTTTCATAACGCTGCCGTGATTCGCTGCGGTATCAAACGGCGCCTTCTGAGCGAAAGGCATACCAAAGACGCCTTAAAGACGCCTTTAAAATTGTTTGAGTATGGGAGTCGGGTGTGCCATCAAAGGCGCCGGTGACCTGCCGTACACAAGGGTGCCGTTCATCAATTGGCGCCGTGGCTAAAGGCTCGTTTTGAGTATCCGGCCCCAGGTCATTCTATAGCCGCTGTTGAAGTCGGCCGTCGTTCTTCTCTTAGATCTATCAACAGTGGTGTTCCTCAGGGCCCTGTCCTCTCACCAACTCTCTTCCTTTTATTCATCAACGACCCTCTAAGCTGTACATCTAACCTTATCCACTCGTACGCTGATGACTCCACCCTTCACATTTCCATTCGGTTCTCGCATCGTCCATCTCAGCAGTTACTTCAACAAACAAGGGATGAGGCTATGGCTCACCTAATGTTTGACTTGGCTCGTATCTCTGACTGGGGTAAAAATAATATTGTTGTTTTTAATGCATCAGAAGCTCATTTTTACACCTATCAACCCGACACAATCTTCCACAGGAGTACCCAGTAATGTTTAACCACCCCAGTCCCGACCATTTTTTTACCCAACCTACCCCCAGATCCCGACCGATTTTCGACTTTTTGTTTTTTGGCTCAAACTTCCGCTTTTGGTGAGAAACATCGAAAATTCATAGATAAATCGCCCTCGTGAGCTTAAAAATGTTGATACTAGGTGTCATTCAACCTTACATTTTCCTTCTTTTTCAGGGTACCTGGCTAAAGAAAACGAACTATGGAAAGGTTAACTAATTCAAGCCACTTTAAATTACGTATTTATTTATTTGTTTAGTACGAATTTATGTGTAGTACAAGTCTATATTGGTTTTCACACAATAATATAGGCGATTAAAGCATTGTTCACTCACCCAAAACCCCAGTATATGGCACCTTCCTTTACGACATTACCACCTCATCACTTCTGTTGTTTCTACCTCTAGCTTCTTTGTTTCTTTGTCCTCCACCTCAGGAATCACTTTCACCGTGAATTTCGTCATTGGAGAGACCATGGGGCAACATACCTTTCCTGGCCAGGTTACTGCTAACAGGTGAATTGCCCAGTGTTGGGGGGAGGGGGGTTAGGCGGGGCCAGGCAGTATCCCCACTTGACAGCAGGTAGAGGAAGGTCTCCCACATATGGCTACCAAAAATCACCTGTGATAGTTGAAAAATGTGCACACAATGGGCCTTGCGACTGAGTGACGTACAATGCACGTCGGTGGGTCTGTCCGCGGAAAAAAGTAGCGACGTGCATTGTACGTCCGTGGAACTCAGCGGGTTAATAATATCCAGCACAATCCTGCATCATCCTTGAACATGCTTTATTCACTCGGGACTAATCTTAGAAAGATCATATTAAATCTCTTGTAAAATTTGCTTCCAAGAGATTGGGTGTGCTAAGCCAACTCCTTACCTTTTTTACCCCTGCACAGTTGTTGACTTTATACACGGGTTTTATTCGCCCCCGTGTAGAGTACTGTTATGCTGCGTGTTCAGAGTTCAACTCCTTTGTCCTTTGATCACAAGTGACTGATCTGGGGTTCTTTTCTAGACTGGATCTAGTGCATACTAGAGGAACAGAGCATAAAAACTCGGGTCAGCCAACCTTATTGCATTACCTTAAGTGCACACAGTACTGAACACAATACAAATACACTATCTACACAGTACACTATACAGGTTAAGGGAACAATCAGGACAGGAGGACTCTGGTCTGAGCTGCTGAAGGCTTGGGCTGCTCACAGGTGTTGGCCAGGTGTGGGAGGGGTCCCGTCAGGTGTGTCCTCTCGCAGGAGGCACGGGACCACTGCCAGGGGTCAGATCGTCCAGACTGAGCTGCTGGGCGGCGTGGAGATAGGCCTCTCCTGGTGGGACCTCGGTGGGGAGTTCAGCTCTTGGGACTAGGGCCAAATAGAGCAAACAGGCACGCTTGTTTGCGCCTGCTCCTGGAGGTGGATTGTCGGCCAATGGGGCTGGAGAGGACACTCCCCTGGGTTCTGGGGGTCCAGGGGAGTGTCCTTCTCTGGGTTTGCAACTGAGAGCCATACGGTGGCCATACTCTCCTTTCCTGTGGACAGTGGCCATCATCATGGTGCTGCCCCCAAGAGTTGCTGGAGGCGAAGGGCATGCAGTGGCCATCCCTTCCTTCCCAGTGCAGACGGTGGCTGTCACTGCAGTGCTGTCTGGGGTTGTAGTATTACAAGTCCCACCCCGATCCTGGCGAGAGCTGGCCTGGCTGGAGACTAGTCTGCCTGGACTGCTTTTCCTGTGTGGTGCTGGTTGAGGGTGAGAGGGGCACATGGTAGTGGGAGACATAGATCCATCTAACCCTCGGCCTCTGCTCGCCCTATGCACCTCCTGGTGGTCTCCTCCTAGGGTGGGTGTTTCGTCACCCTCCCTGTTGTTCCTCTGTGGGGTGGGTGTTGCGCCAGCCCTCCCTGAGTCTCCCGTTGGGGTGGGCATTTCAAGTACAACTCTCATGTGTGGGGAGGCTTCCCACATACAGCAATTCCTCTCAGTGGGTCCCTTCAACCTCTGTCTCTTTGCCGCACTGTTGCATCTTTATCTCTTTTCTATCGTTACTTCAATGTTCACTGCTCCTCTGAACTGTCTGCTTGCATCCCTCCACCTCTACGACAGGCGCGTAGCACCCGTCTAGCAACAAACTTTCATCTCTTTTCTGTCCAACTCTCTGATGCAAGAGTTAACCGTTACTCCCAGTCCTTCATTTATGCAACAGGTCAACTCTGAAATTGTCTCCCTCTATCTGTATTTCCTACTTCCTACGATCTCCAGTCTTTCAAACGCAGTGTCCAGGCATCTCAAAATGAACGGGTCTTGAATTTTGCTCTCTTTTGTATTACTTTTGTTTTTTCTTGGAAGAAGTGGTGTGTGGGTTCCTGGCCTTGGGTTCCTTCTTTCTTGCATAAAAAGAAAATATTGAGGCCAGAATCCAATACATTCTAAAGTGAATTTATCCAACTATAAAATGCACCCCGACGATGACACCCCCACCCACAAAAGAGTTGACAACCACCCTACAAGGGGACACCGGACAGGTGACTATACCTTCTGGGCCACACCAGCCCACGTCACCTTCTCCCATATGCCCCTCTGCCCTGCAACTGGACCAACACCAAGGTAGCAGTCCGTGGACATTACTCTCCGGCCACAGCAGCCATCGCTGAACTCAGGATGGGACTTGCAGTCTAGCAGTACCACGTAGGCCCTCGGCAGATCCTGCTGTAACTGGTAGCAGAGGGAGAACGACCGCCAGTCTTCTCAGCCCTATGACACCTCTGAGGAGCAGCAGCACAGCAACATCCACCGAATTTGCTGTAGAGGGAGCGACCGCCGGTTCTCCCTCTTCTGCCACCCGCTGTCGGGAGCGGAGGCACGGTTACGTCCACTGGACTAGCCGAGGTGAGAACGTCTGCCGGACCTCTCCTGCCCATCTCAGGAAAGGGAGCAGAGCCTGGGTAGCGTCCGCCGGACCTGCCATAGCGGAGGCACCCACCGGGTACCCAGCGGCTTCAACTCTTCCCCGGCAGCAGGAGCGTGGTAGCATCCACCAGATCTCTCCCTCCTGCCGCCCCCAGGACGAGTGGTGCCCCAGTAACGTCCGCCGGACTTACTGGGTGGGAGGAGCATCCACCAGATCTCCTTCCTCCACTCCCTGACCCGGGAGCTTGGGCAACGTCCACCAGACTTGCCAGGCCAGAGGAGCTTCTTCAGAATCTCTTCTTCCGTCCCCGGTGTGGAGTTCCGGCAGAGTCTGTCGGATCTGCCAAGTAGAGGGAGCGACTGCCAGTTCTCCCTCCTCCACTAGGCCAGAGGCTCCCATAGAGGAGCAGGTCTCTGGCTCAGCCCACCCCTCCTGTGGCCAAGTGAGACGCCTCTCTACCTTCCCCCACACCACCTGGGGTGGAGACTGCTCCCCAGCAGGTACATCAAGGCAGGACGTGTGGAGTGGACTGGTCATGGGTGTCCCCCTCCCCAGGCACAGATGCTGACAGACTCACAGGGACACCATGGCTGTGGACGACTCCTGACGACCCTCTCTCCCATGTGAGACCGCAGCCCCCAGCCACTGAGGGTCACGCCAGCCCGAGGCCGCCCACTGCACTCTGACGATGTCCCGAGGCTGACATAGGGCCGCCTGCCTCTTGGCCCTGTTTGGCCCCAGTCCAGAGGACCCGTCAACCCCCGAGGCCAACTCCTGGAGGGCCAAAGGCAAACCTCCAACCACATCACTTCATTGCCCATGTTGTGAGGCAGCCCCACAATACCCGGATGGCCTCCCCCCTACACCAAGCTGCCGCCCGAACTTTCCGGACTCAACCCCAAAACTGTGAGTGTCATCATTATCCCTTATAAGTCCTGGCCAGAACTGTGAGTGCTAACCTCCCCCTGTTGTAAACCCCCGGTGGAACATTCCCCCCTGTGTAATTCTCCCTCTCCTGTGACCGCTCCCGTACATTCCCCCTGTGTTGTAACAACCGCCTCAGTGCCCCACACACTCCTGTCGGTGAATATAGTGACTTCTGACTCCCCTTATGACCCCCAGTGAACTCCTGTTAATGGTGAAGGTTCAGTGCTCCCCAGTGATACATGTGAAATGCGTGAGTCAGGAGGTTTGGCTGCAGACGACAGCAACACCCCCAGTCCATGAAGAGCAACCGGGGGCGTGCAGCCGACTCAGAGCAGCTCCGGGCAGGAGCAGCTCACCTGTATCTATCCCCGGCGCCCCTTTTTCTCCCAGTCGATGCTGCACTAGGGTAGCATTAACAAATGCCTAGTCGCCAAAGGAAAATCCAGTCGGCAGGTCAGGGGTGGAGTTGTCCTAGCAACTCCACTCAATGCCGCGGTACAGGCCATCGTCCGTACTGGGTACGGGGTAGAACAGGCCGTCGTCTGTCCCCCTGTTGCTCATCCTCTGCAGGGCTGTGACACAGGCCATCATCCGTGTCGGGATGAGGTAGAGTCAGCCATCGTCTGTTCCTCTCCTGCAGTCTCCCCCCCGGAGTAGCACCGCGACACAGGCCATTGTCCGTGTCGGGCACGAGGCAGGACAGGCCATCGTCCATCCCTCCACTACTTCCTCTCGCAGCACCATGACACAGGCCATCGTCTGTGTCGGGCACGAGGCAGGACAGGCCATCATCCGTCCCTCTGCTGCTGTCTCCTGTAGGACCACAACAGGCCATCATCCGTGTCGGCCAAGAGGCACAACACAGGCCATCGTCCGTGTCGGGCAAGAGGCTGAGCAGGCCATTGTCTGCTCCTCCCCTACTGGAGACTCCTTTTCTCCCTCCGGAGGCAGGGTAGAGCGAGCCCTGACTCATGGTTTCCCTGTGTCCCAACGGGGCAGAGGTACTGTCGTGCAGGCTACAATCCTCATGGGGGAGGCTGAGCAGGCCATCGTCCGCTCCTCACCCTCTGCTCCTAAGGCATCTCCTGACGGGGAAGTCCTTTCCCTGTGTCCTGTGGCCAGGTGGGACGCACTCCCTCTCCACCAGAAGGTGAGTCCGGGGGAGATCCTTTCTGGGAGCAGTGACAAGACCCTATCCCGGACCTTGGCTCCCTCCAACCCGCCCTTCACGGGCAGCAGCCGAAGCAGAGGTCTCACCAGCCGAGCTGCTGCCTTCGAGTCCTGCTGGTGATGCCTCCAGGCCAAGGTTGCAGTTAGGTGATCCTGACGGCGCTGCTGCCCTCCAGCAGTTGCCGCAGTCCCGTCCACACGGCGGCCCCAGGTCCCCAGACTCCCCGAGGCCTACCCAGAACTCCAGGCCATGACTTGCCTGATGGTGGGGCCCAGTCCGGCACCCCTCAGAGCCAGCGCCAGGCCCGCCTACTCTCCCTCTTCGGCCCCAGTCCCGAGCCCCACATTCCTACACGGGGCTCTCGGAGGGGCGAGCCTTCCTCCACTCCACCAGCCAGAGGTTCAGGGAGGCGGCCAAGTAAATCCAGAGGTGCCGTAACAGTGTGCAAACCCTGAACCAGTGAAACTCCCTCTGGCCGTAACTGTGATGCGTAGTGATGTAACTGTGACGCGTAATATATCTTAACAGTGCACTGACTCAGTCGATATCCCAGAGTGCCTCAGTATATAGAACTGGACGAGCCATAGTAATACACAAGTGATGGTGTCTAGTGCAGAGAGTACAGTGTAGCCCCTTGACTGTATAAGTAACGTCTTCTTCCCCCAGTGTTACTAAATAACAAAGTACTCTCACAGAAACGGAGCTATAAAAGAGAAACAGTGCCATCCCTTGCATTACATGTACTTTCCTCCCTCCCCAGTGATCGGCACTTTCATAAGACAAACAGACATATGACTAATTCAGCTCCGAGTATTCCCCCAGTGTTGAGCCCCACGCCCATCTCCCACCCCGTGTGACACCGTGACTACTCTGGCTCACGACAACACCACTGAGTGATATATATGTGTTCATATAACTAGTGTATCCGTGCGGTCCAGCGGTATACCACTGTGGGTGTAATAAGAAATGTGATCATATTTGTTAAAGATATTAGTGTAACAGACGTGTCGTGAATACTGTGTTCATACTATCATAGCTTCCCACAGCCAGTAGAGAGTCACCTTACTTCTGTATACACTTGTCACAAGCCAGTCACTGGCTAACCAAGTTTCCTATGTAATGGTAATTGAATATATGTCTCTGGGAATATACTTTGTGTTATGCTACGTATTTGAGGGCCAACGTCTTGTTCCTCATATGCGTATGCGAGAGGTGGTGTGCCTTACCTGTTGCACTTCTGAGGGTCGACTTCAATACGCAGACTTACAGCGAGTTCTCTTTCAAGACCAGATCAGCATTTCTATGGAAAGGACTGAGTACAAAAACAAACCAGTAACCATTCACAAACATATATTCAAAGTATCTTCGCAGAGACAAATATGACATACACCAATACACAGATTCTGGGTTGGCTGGAGACGGGCTAGTACAAGGTTTTACTGAATAACAATCTGTCTCTCTACCGGCTTTGGGAAAGTATGGTAGTATGAACCCAGTATTTACGGCACTTCTATTACACTGATATCTCTGACACAGAAAATACACTTATTACAATTCACCACAGTCGTATAGCACTGGACGGCACGAATACACTAATTACATTACATTACATTACACATCATAGATACAGATCACTCGTGTTGGTCTATCGTGAACAGAGACGCCATGCTCTATCACACAGAGAATGGGAGGGAGTGAAGTATTTTTATACCTAGCCGAGACACTCGTAAGTAAGTAAGATACACATGGATTGGTGTGCCTTTACACTGGGGAGGGAGATGAATAATATGCAAAAAGGGAGCAGCACGATCACTTCGTAATGATGTAGTTTCTGGTAGAGCAAAGTGTTTGTTAATTTACTGTGGGAGATGCACAATGGTTGGCACAATCACTTTGTAATGATTACTTTGTAATGATTTAGTTTCTCCTGGAGCACTGTGTTTGTTACTTCACTGTGGGAGGGAATGTTACATAATATGACAAGGGGGCGCGCTGTGCTCTGTTCGTAATACACCTGCACTGGGATCACTAAAAGGCTCATCCAGTCTTATACCTGGGGTTCTCTGGATATTTCCACTGAGCCAATACACAGTGAGGGTTACACTCGTGTCACATTCACGGTTGAATAATATTCACTGGTCTAAGAGCCGCACACTGTTTTAGCCATTCTTCATTACACTTGTGGGCTGACTCATAATGCCTCGGACTTTAGGGGTGAGGTGAGGCTCGCCCTTCAAGGAGCCCCGTGCTGGGATACTGGGCTAGGGGCTGGGGCCGAAGAGAGCCAACAGGCAGGCCTGGCGCCGGCTCTGGGGTGCCGGATGGGGCCCCACCGTCAGGTAAGTCACGCCCTGAAGCCCTGGGTAGGCCCCGGGGTGTCTGGGGACCCAGGGCACTGGAACCCAGGGTGACTGGACTGCGGCAACTGCGGGAGGGTGGTGTTGCCGTCAGGGCCACCTCATGGGAACCTCGAGCTGGGGGCATCACTGACAGGTCCTGGCGCCGGCTGCTCTGCCCACAGGAACTCTGCCTCAGCTGCTGCTGCTGCTGCTGCCCGCGTAGGCCGGGTTGGAGGGAGCCAATGCCCTGGACAGGGCCTTGCCATGGCTCCGAGAAAGGGTCTAACCCAGTCTCGCCTCCTGCAGGGGAGGGAGTACGTCCCACCCAGCTGCAGGAAACAGGGTGGGCCAGGCAAGGGACTTCCCAGTCGGGAGCTATCCTAGGAGCAGAGGGTGAGGAGCAGACTGTGGCCTGCTCTGCCTCCCCCATGCGACTAGTGGCCTGCACGGCAGTTCCTCTGTCCTGTTGGACCCCAGGGAGAACGTGAGTCGAGGCTTGGTCTACCCTGTCTTCATGAGGGGCTTCTCAATAGGGAGCTGTCATAGAAGCAGAGGGTGAGGAGTGGACTGTGGCCTGCTCTGCCTCCCCCGTGTGGCTAGCGGCCTGCACGGCAGTTCCTCTGTCCCGTCAGACCCCAGGGAAAACACGAGCCGGAGCTCGCTCTACCCTGTCTCCACGAGGGGAAGGAGAGTCTCCTGTAGGGGAGGAGCAGACGATGGCGTGCTCTGCCTCATGTCCTATGCAGCTAGAGGCCTGCGTTGCGGTCCTACAGGAGACTGCAGCAGAGGTACGACTAGTGGCCTGTACCATGGGGCTGAGAGATGAAGTAGCGGAGGGATGGACGATGCCCTGTCCTGCCTCGTACCCAGCATGGCTTGTGGCCTGTGCTGCTGCGCTACTCTGGGGGAATAAACTACAGGTAGCAGATGGCTTGTGGCCTCCTACCCGACCGATACGGCTTATGGCCTGTATCGCGGCCCTGCAGCAGGTAGCCACTGTGGAACGGACTGTGGCCGGTTTTGCCCTTTTCCCTGTATGGACTATGGCTGGTACCGCGGCGTTGCGTGGAATTGTAGACACAACTCCACCCCCGACCTGGCGACTGGAATTTCGGTTGGAGACTAGACGCCTACTAATGCTACCTTGGCGTGGCGTCGGCTGGGAGCAAGAGGGGCACCGAGGAGGGACACAGGTGAGCCGTTCCTGTTCAGTTCAGTTCAGTTGATAGGTGAGAAGTGATGCCTTAGCATCGGCACTCCTGTCAATTTACTTATTCTTATCCTAATTAAATAATTAATTGTTATTATTATTATTATTATTATTCTGTGTTTAGCTCGTGTTATGCTCATGTGTGCTTTTTATGTAATTTTATTTTTCGATTCTTCTTTGTTATTTACTTATTAAGGTATTCCCCTTCCTTTCCTTTATTTCTCTCTTTTCCTCCATATCTTATGTAGGTACTCTTTTGTTCTTCCTATATTTTCTTCATTAAACAGGAACTGTCCTAGTAAATCATTTTCATTTTCTATATAAGGTTGTTGTAGGCATTCTTCCTTATTCCTGTCTTCCTGATAGAATGGGCACCATAGTAAAAAGTGTTTTATGTTCTCTTTTGCTGCCCCGCACAAATCAAATTTAATATTGCCCCCTGAAAATCTCTTCCTATCATTTAATGGTAAATTATTTGTTCTACTTTTATATAATATTATGGATGCTACGTTATTATTGTATATTTTCTCTTCTTTTATATTTGGTTTATAATTTTTAAAAATTTCCAGGCTCTTGTTTTCACTTATTTCTTTCTTCCGTTGATTTGAGTCCCAGTTCTTTACCTTTTCTTTGATTTCTTTAATACTAATATTCTTCACTGATTTATTTTCTAATCCGATTTCTCTAAAGTATGTTTTTACTGTACATATCCACTGGTCTTTTCTATTTTCCATCTTTTCTTGTATTATTCTATTAATTAAGTAATTTTTGCTTTCTTCTAATCCATATTTTAAATATCTGATATATCCTTCCATTATTCTGCTCTGCATACTTGATGCCCCTATTTCTCCTCTCAGTGGTTGTATCTGAAATGCAGAGCATTGGTACACGGCGAAATATCGAATCTCCCCATCAACCTCACCTGGACTGGACACCGACCCCAGGAGGAGATACCCAAGGAGTGAAAGTGAGCGGCGTGCGCTCCGCTCAAGACGGGCACACCTGTACCTCTCCCATGCACCCCTCTCGCACTCAGATGAACTGCCGTGCAGGTAGCAGTAACAGTGCATTACACCTCCACCATACCAGCCATCGCCAGGTTCAGGGTGGGGCTACTCCTACAGCCCCAAACAGCATTCCAGAGTTGGCCACTAGCCGCCCACCTGCTACTTCCCGCCCTCAGCCATACCAGGTGACGGCCACCTTGCCGCATACGGGGAGGAGACGGCCACCCCGCCGCCCTCGCTATAACTCCATAAAAGGAGGAAGAGTGATGGTCACCTTGCCGCACATACTCATACCGGGTGACGGCCACCTAGCCGCACACGGGGAGGAGATGGCCAACTGCTGCCCTCGCTATAACACCATAAAAGGAGGACAAGTGACGGCCACCTTGCCGCATGTGGTCATACGGGGGATGGCCACCTAGCCGCACACGGGGAGGAGACGGCTAACAGCCATCCTCGCTATAACTCCATAAAAGGAGGTATAGTGACAGCCATATTGCCGCACTCTCTCACCCCGGGTGACGGCTACCTAGCTGCACACGGGGAGGACATGGCTCCGAGCCCCCCTTGCTCTAACTCCATAAAAGAAGGTATAGTGAAGGCCACCTCGCCGCACTCACTCACACTGGGTGACAGCCATCTAGCCACACACGGGGAGGACACGGCTAATAGCCACCCTCGCTTTAACTCCATAAAAGGAAGGATAGTGATGGCCACCTCGCCACGCTTACACGCTTTAACTCCATAAAAGGAAGGATAGTGATGGCCACCTCGCCACGTTTACACACCCCGGGTGACGGTCACCTTGCCGCACCTAGGGTGGAGTCGGCCACTAGCCGCCCTTGCTCTAACTCCATAAAAGGAGGGAAGGTGACGGCCACCTCGCCACACCTAGGAGACTGCCACCCTGCCACTCTACTAAAAGAAGGGACACAGGAAAGTGCCCTCACACTCTCTCCCCATAGAGACGTCCTCACCCTCGACCAGCAGCTGGAGGAGACCTGGCAAGGACCCTTGGTATCGGGAGTCCTACCGCTCTCCCTCCACCCCCCGCGACCCCAGCCCCTGTCGGACCCTGTCACACAGAGCTGCCACAGTCCAGACCTGACGGAGGCCCAGCACCGAGATCGCAGCCCTGGGACCAGTCGAGACGTCCCTAGGACTCTGGGGCGAGACCTTTCCAGCCCCAAGCAATGCCCCCGGAGAAAGAGCAGGCAAACATGCCTCCTGGCCCTCTTCGGGCCCAGCCCTTAAGCCCAGGGCCCCCCCTCTCCCCTCCTCGTACTCCTGTGGAAGGGCCCACCCTCTCCTGCACATCCCTCTGATAACGCCCGGACAAGACTCTACGGGTCAGCCTCCAGTCAGTCACCGGAAGTCCTGACGACTTGAGGCATCCTGGCGCAGGCCACCAACGAGCCCCACCCCTATCCTGCCCCCAAGTCCCCTGGTTCTGTCTATTTTTGTGTGTTATAACTATTTTCCTGTAAAGTGTGTATTCAAGTTGTGTCAGAATTGTAATTTGTTGGTAATATACGTGTAAGGTTGTTGCCCTGCCTTTTAATACCCTGTTCCCTCGGATTGCCTTAATATAGCCCTACCCAGTCTAGAAAGAGAACCCCGTTCGAGGCTCCGTGTATAAGGGACGAGAAGTCTCACCCTAAAACACGCAGCATGACAGTATCTGGTCATATCTTGGTGCTAATAGTATGTATCGGTAGACAGTTTTCTGTTCTTTGTAGTTCATCTATTTCGTTCTTTGTAAATTCTAATATATTTTTGCCCCGTATAACATAGTTGGAAGTACCACACTTTTCCAATATGTTTTACCTATTAGAACCTTGTTGACACTTCGGACTATAATTGTGTACGTGATGTTTGCCATCTTCTTAGCTTTCTCGATGATCTGTCTCTTGTGTAGTATACTAAAGCATTTTCTCTGGTCGTTCATTGTAATTCCTAAATATTTAATTTCGTTTGTTACTTCTATTGTTATGCCACGTATCTGAGGGCGAACTACTCGCCCCTTGTACACATAGGCGAGAGGTGAAGTTATTACCTGTCGCGTTTCTGAGGGGTGACTTCTCGTCCCATCAAGTACGCAGACTCACAGCGGGTTCTTATTCAAAACCGCGTCGGCATTTTTAAGGAAAGGACTGGGCACAGAAGCAAGGCAGTGAACTGTTACATACATGTATTACAAATATCTTCCCAGAGACAAATATTACAACACTAGACACAATAGATTCTGGGTTGGCCGGAGATGGGTTAGTACAAGGTTTTACTGAATTACAGTCTGTCTATACCGGCTTAGGGAAAGTATGGTAGGATACACCCAGTATATGCGGTACTTCCATTACACTTATACTTTGGACACAGAAATACACTTGTTATAATTTTCCAATATAGTATAGCACTGGACGGCACTGATACAAAGGTTCAGTTACGTTAACACTATGATAGATACAAATCTGGTTGACGGTCTATCACGGAAGGAGCTGGCCATGTTGTCGCACACAGAGGGGGGACTGCGGTATTTTAGAGAAACACTCGGAGATGGATAGACACACAGTGACTAACGTGCCTGTACCCTGGGGAGGAAGAGGACCGATAAACAAGGGGTGGCGCGATCGCTCTGTGGGTGTCGTTTCCAAAGGACACGATGTGGGTAGCTTCACGAACACTGGCGTGCCTTTACACTGGGGAGGGAGAGAATTAATAATCAAGGGGATGGCACGATTGATACAATATAGTATTCCTGTTTGGTCACCGTGGTGTTTCATTCACTGGGAGGAGGGGGGGGAGTGAGTGACATTACACAAGTGGGGGCACACGGGACTCCGTTCATGATATACCATAGACCAGGATCACTAGTGGGCTCGTCCAGTTTTATACTCTGGGCTTTTCTTGTCACTTAATCACGAGAAAACACTGTAAGGAATCACTCGCATTACACATACGACCGTATACATATATCTGGGTCTAAGGGTGCGCACATTGGTAAAGTCCATCTTCACTATCACTGGTGGGCCGAAGGTTGATCCCTCCATCAGGAGGGTGGACAGAGAGACACGCCTTCACAGGGCCCCAGACGTAGTTGAGGGGCTAGGGGCTTGGTCCAAAGAGAGCCAGGAGGCAGGTCTGACGCCAGGTCTGGGACGGGCCCAGAGAGGTCCCACCAGCAGGTAAGTCGCGCCTTGGTATTCGGGGCGGCTTCTGGGGTGTCTGAGGACCCAGGGTACTGGAACCCAGGGTGGCTGGACTGCAGCAACGGCTGGAGGGCGGCAGCGCCGTCAGGGGCACCTCACTGGAACCTCGGGCTGGGGAAGTGGTCAACAGGGCCCGATGCCGGCTGCTATGTCTGCTTGAGCTCTGCCTTGGCTGCTGCTCACACTGGCGGAGCTGAAGGGAACTAAGGCCTCGGGTAAGGCCTTGCCAAGGCTCCAGGAAAGGGTCCTCCCTAGTTGCTCCCTCTGCAGGGGAGGAGTTGCATCCTGCCTGGCCACAGGAAATAGGGAGGGCCAGGCAAGGAACTTCCCCCTTCAGGAGATATCCTGGGAACAGAGGGTGAGGAGTGGAGTGTGGCCAACTCTGCCTCCCTCGTACGGCTAGTGGCCAGCATGGCGGTTCCTCTGCCCCATTGAAACTCAGGCCTAGTGCAAGATACAGCTCGCTCTATACTGTCTCCGTAAAGGGAGTGAGAATATCTTGTAGGAGAACAGCGGACTATGGCCTGCTCCGCCTCTGGCTCAAAGCGGTTAGTGGCCAACGTCATGGTCCTACAGGGGACTATAACTCTGGTACTGCTAGTGGCCTGTACCGTAGAGCAGGAAGCACTAGTAGCAGAGGGACAGACGATGGCCGGTCCTGCCTCGTACACAGCACGGCTTGTGGCTGGTGCTGTGGCGCTACTCTGGGGGGAATGACTACAGATACTGGACGACTGGTGGCCTGTCCTGCCCGACCGACACGGCTTGTGGCCCGTGCCGCGGCACTGCAGTGGGGATGCAACTGGGGAATGGACTGTGGCCGGTTCTACCACTTTCCAAGTATGGATTATGGCTGATAGCGCGGCGTTACGTGGAGTTGTCGAAACAACTCCGCCCCTTACCTGGCGAGTAGATTTCTGGCCGGAGACTAGGCGCCGGCGACTGCTACCTTCCTGGGACGTCGGTTGGGAGTAAGAGAAGCGTCGGGGAGGGGGAGGGATACAGGTGTGCCGTTCCTGACCTGGGCCGCTCAGAGTCAGCGGCGGACCCCCAGTGGTCCTTGGGGGCTTGGGGTGCTGATGTCGTCTGAACCAGCGTCCGGGTGGTGTGCAGGCCTTACCCCTAACTCCTGTATTTCACCACCCTCCCCTGTAACAAAGTCACGACCCCGTGACTGGAGGTGGTACAGGTCGATGTTGAGCGTTTGGTGGAAGGGTGTGAGGTGATGCAGGAAGGTGGTGCAGTTGTCGGTGGGTATGTTGGGCTGTAGGTGGTGGGAGTAGGCAATGCAAAGAGTGGAAGGGTGGGTCGCCTGCTGGAGGAGTTGTAGTAAGTGGTATGTGCTCTGGACACGGTGGTGTCGTCCAAAGGTGGGGATCCTGGTTATCATCGTGATGCGCATTGTGGTGGCAGTGGTGGTGGTTTGGAGGCGGATGTTGGCTAAGGGCAGTCCGGCTCGGTTTACATTGCCGGGGGAGCGTGGAGGCGGCATTTCCTTGGGAGTGCGGTGGGGCAGAATTTTCCATCAGGGCTGATGGATAGGGAGGGTTATTGACGTGGTGTTAGGGGGTGGGGTGGGCAGTTGGCTGCTGGAGGGCGAACAGGTGGATGTGGGCGTGGGGAGATAACGGGCTGGTGGGCATGAGACACGTCCGGAACATGTGGTTGTGGTGATTAAACGGGGAGTGGGCGGCGACGGGGAGTGGGGTGGGGGAGTGGGGGCAGGCAGAGAGTGGGGTGGTGTAGCACGGTTGGTTGGCAGGGTTGGTGGGGCAGGTGCTAGGTCAGGTGCAGAGTGCGGGGTGGCAGGTGTGGAAATCACTGAGGGTGAGGAATGACCACGTGGTGTGGGCGGCGTGGCGGGTGCGGGGGAAGTTGGTGGTGGTACAGGAACAGAGCGGGGGAGTGGTGGGGTTGGTCTAGTGCGCGGGGGTGGCGTGGGAGTGCGGGGAGGCGATGGAGTGATGGAAACTGGCGGGGAGGAGTAGTAAAGGACTGGCTCTTTGTGGGAAGTTGAAGGTGTTGGTTTGGCTCGGGGAGTCAGGAAGGGAGCAGTTGGGGTGGGGGAGTCTTGGTAGGGGTGGACGTGGCGATTTCTGTAGGTGCGGATGGTTCCGTTGTAGTTGATGATGACTTGAAAGGGGTTTGGGACTTTGATGATGGTATAAGGCCCCATGAGGCAGGGAGCAATTATGTTGGGGGTGGGGAGGTGTGCAACGAAAACTTTGTCTCCTGGTTTGTAGGGGTTGGCAGTGGAGGAATCGGCCTGCTCGTCCTGGTGTGTGTGCAGGTGCTGTAGCTGGCACTTCATTTGCTTTGCTGTAGGGGATCGGAGGCTGGGGAGTGGGTGGGGGCCTGAAGGCGCTGTCAGAGAGGCAGGAGGAGGGGGGCTTCGCCGAAGATCCGCTCGTAGGGGGTGATGCCATTGTCACGGGGGCAGGTGTTAATTCCCCATTGAATGATCTTAACGTGAGCAGGCCAGTCTTGATCTTGGGTAGCTTGGATGCGGTTTCTGATCTAATTTAACAGGGTCCAGTGGCTCCTTTCGCACACCACATTGCCTTGATGCCAGTATGGGAAAGAGTGGAAAATGGTGAATCCGAATAGAGTGGATAATTCCTTCCAGCTTTGTCCTGTGAACTCTGGGGCGTTATCAGAGTGAATGGCCTGGGGATCGCCAAAATAGAAGACGTGGCGGATGAGGGTGTCAGCTATGGTGATGGCAGTGTGCTCCTTAGTCGGACAAGCAATCAGGAATTTGGAGTAGACGTCGACGAATATAATGATGTATTTGTAGCCGGACCTAGGTGGTAGGGGACCGACAACGTCGATGGATAATAACTGCCAAGGTTTGTGGGCAGAAATATTCCCGGCAGGACCAGCGGAATGGGTGATGTCCTTCCCTAGGCAGCACGCCCGACACGCCTGAGTGACACGCTGGGCGAGAGTAGTAGGGTTGGGGGCCCAATAGAGGTCATTGAAGACCTGGGTTAGCTTTTTCATACCCAGGTGGATCCCACTGTCCGAGTGTAGGTGGATGAGGACGCCTATCACGGAGTCTGGGTCCAGGGCTATGTGGCCCGATGGTGTAAAAAGTTGGTCCCCTTGCAGGTGAAGTTTTGTAAATAGATGTTGGGGAATCCATGGGGGCAGGTCTTTGTCCTGCCAGCACCGGACCAGCTCAGGTTGAGGGAGTAGGAATTTTACCGGTAAGCAGGAGAGGGCAACGGCGTTGGTATGCAATTTCACGGGCCGGTAGGCAATCTCGTAGTCAAACTCTTCTAGCGCCTCGTGCCAGCGGAGGAGCTGGCCATTCTGAGTGGCCGATTGTTGGAGCCACTGAAGGGACTGGTGGTCTGTGATCATGGTGACCCTGGTGCCAGATAGGTAGGCCCTGAAGTGGTCGAGGGCCCAGGCGATACCCAGACATTCGCGCTTATTAGCGGTGTAATTTCATTCTGCTGGGTTTAGGGTGTGGCTGGCGCAAGCGATGATGTGCTCGCGCCCTTCCTGGACCTGTGCCAGGACGGCGCCTATGGCAACCAGCGAGACGTCGGTGTATAATCTGAAGGGGAGGTCGTAGTTTGGGAAGGCGACAATGGGGGCCGAGACGAGTTTCTCCTTTAAAGTGTCAAACGCTGTTATTCGGTCATCGCTCCAGACGAATGGCTCACCTTTCTGAGTGAGGTCGTGGAGTGGTTTTGCAACGTCGGCAAACCCTTTGATAAACCACCGGTTATACGACACAAGCACCAAGAAGGTGCAGACTTGGTGGACATCTTGCGGGAGGGGCTGGTCGGCGATGGCTCGTAGCTTGTCGGGGTCCGGAGAAATGCCTTTCCTGGAGACAATGTGCCCTAGGAAGGTGACAGAGCAGGCGGCCAACACACACTTAGAGGGCTTGAGTTTCAGCTCGGCCTGGCGTATTCATTGAAACACCCGTCGGAGGCGGTGATGGTGATCGCCCCACGTCTTGCTAAAGATGATGATGTCATCGAGGTGCACCAGGCAGACTGCTCAGGTTAGGCCGCTGAGTATGGACTCCATGAGGCAGGAGAAGGTGGCCGCTACGTTGCACAACCCAAATGGGAGAACATTAAATTGGTAAAGTTTTCCATTGCTGGCGGAAAAGGCCATTTTCCGTTGATATTGGGGGTGCACGGGGACCTGCCAGTACTCCGACTGGAGATCCAGCATGGAGAACCAGGTGGAGCCGTGCAGGGAATCCAGGGAGTCATCTTTGAGGGGGACGGGAGTTGCATCCTTGATGGTTACATCGTTCAGGCGGCGGTTATCAATGCAGAATCGTAGGGTGCCATCTTTCTTCCCAACTAGGATGACGGGAGAAGACCAAGTGCTGGTGGAGGGCGTAATGATGCCAGCATCCAACATTTCCTGGACTTGCCTGTCTTCTTTGGCCCGTTGGTGTGGGTTCTTCCGGTGGGAGGGTTGCCGAATGGGGGGCCCAGTGGTGTGGATTTCATGGGCCAAGTATGTTGTATGTCCTAAGTCTGCAGGCCCCGTGGAAAAAAGGTCTTGATGGAGGGACAGGTGATAGGGCAAGGGGGGAAGGGGGGAGGGGTTTGAATTTAGGGGAAGGGTGTGGCATGGCTCAGCTGCCTCTAGGTTGCTGATCAGGAGTCCTCATGGTAGAGTGAGGAGTGTAGTCGCCAGATTTGCTACTGTGATGGCGTTGAGGTGTGATGGGAGGAAGGTCGGTGACATCAGGCAGGCGGAGAGAGGCCCCATGGGGATGTTTGGCGAGAAGAGGAAATTGGTCCCCATGGGCTTGTTGATCTGTAGCCATGGTCCATGGTGGGGGGGGGATGGTGAGGGTGGACATGACGGTTGTGGGGAAGATGGGGCAGAGGGGGGCTGGGGCATGAGGGGGGGATGGGGAGGGGGGTCGTCTAGGGGAGGGAGGGGGTGTTGCTTTGTTGTGTGCACGTGCAGAGGGCTAAGGGCTGGCGGGAAGGCGGCCAGAAATGGAGTCGCCTCCCATGACAGTCGATGTGGGTGTGCAAAGGTCCAAACCCAGGTAGTCATCATAGGCACGGCAGGAAGAGTCGAAAACAATGAAGGGGTGGTAGGTGGAGGCTGGTTGGTGTGTCTTGGCTCGTATGGCCCGAGTTTCCCCGCGAATAGGCAAGGGGCCTTCCCCCACGTCTACATGTCTACGAGGTGGGCTGAGGTGGGGAGGGGGGGCCAAAAGCCTTCTTATGTCGAGAGTAAAAATGTGTATAAGGACAGGACCTGCCGGCTCCCGTATCTACCAGAAGTCTTGCCTTGACCCCCTCTAATTTCATTTTGTCATAGACAGGGGGTCAGTACTTTGTAGAGGTGGCCCCCACCACCATGGGGTGGTGCGGGGGCGGTCCTAAAAATTCAACGTTAGCTTGAGGGCCGCATCAGTGTCAGCATCGCCTGGTTCACAGTCGGTGTCTGGTTCCTCAATGAGGGGGGAATTCGGGTCCATGGGGTTTTTGTCTTCTGCCGACAATTGGCTGTGCCCGGCGGGTTGGTTCTCCTGCATGCTGCCTTTAACTGTTCACGTATGTCATGTAGGGGATAGCGGCTACTACAGGCTGTAAACTCCCATGCATTGATGGCGATGAGGTTTGTGTCTTCTTTCTGTGGCAGCTGTTTCTTAGTAGTGCGAGCTCTTGGGGGAGCAGGGGTGGGGGCACTTCGTGTCGGTGCTGGTTGGGGTTGAGGCGGTAGTGAGTGTGGCTTTGTGGGGAACCTGCTTACGACCCCGATATGTGCCCCGATATGTGCCCCTTTCCCGGTATGACGGTGGCCAGTACCGCAGTGTTGCGTGGAGTTGCCTAAGCAAACTCCACCCTTTACCTGGCGAGTGGAATTTTGGCCGGAGACTAGGTGCCGATGACTGCTACCTTCCCGGGACATCAGCTGGGAGTAAGAGGGGTGTCAGGAAGGGATACAGGTTCGTCGTTCCTGTCCCGAGCCACTCAGTGTCACCTCCTCCCAGGAGTGTGGGGAGAGACAAGTTGAAAACTCCCAGAGATGCCAAACGATCCCGCATAAGTGTGCGAAGGGAGTGGAATCTAGGGCACCATAACAGGTAGTGTTCGATGGTTTCTTCAACCTGCAGACACCTGAAATTCAGAGCCTCGATGCATGACGAAGTACCGAAAATCCACATCAACCTTACCTGGGCAAGACACCCACCCCAGGAGGAGATACCCAAGGCGCGGAAATAAGCAGCACGGGCTCCATACCAGACGGGCACACCTGTGTCTCTCTCGCATGCCCCGCTCACACTCAGGTGACCCGCCGCCTAGGTAGCAGTCGCAGTGAATTACATCTCCACTGGACCAGACATCGCCAGGATCAGGGTGGGGCTACTCCTCTAGCCCCAGACATCACACCAGAGTCGGCCACCAGCCACCCACTTGCTACTTCCCTCCCTCAGCCATACTGGGTGACAGCCACCTTTCCGCATGCGAGGAGGAGACGGCCACCTTGCCACCCTCGCTATAACTCCACAACAGGAGGAAGAGTGACGGCCACCTTGCCCCACTTTCTCACACCGGGTGACGGTCACCTCATTGCACATGGGGAGGAGACGGACACCAGTTGCCCTCGCTATAACTCCACAAAAGGAGGACAAGTGACAGTCACTTTGCCACACTGTCTCACACCGGGTGACAGCCACCTTGCCGCACTCTCTCACACCGGGTGACAGCCACCCTGCCACACTCTCTCACACCAGGTGACAGCCACCTTGCCGCACATGGGGAGGAGACAGACACCAGCTGCCCTCGCTCTAACTCCACAAAAGGAGGAATAGTGGCAGCCACCTTGCTGCACTCACTCACACCAGGTGACGGCCACCCTGCCGCATGTGGGAAAGAGATGGACACCAGCCGCCCTTGCTCTAACTCCACAAAAGGAGGAATAGTGACGGCCACCTTGCTGCACGCTGGGAGGAGACGGACACCTGCCACCCTCGCTCTAACTCCAATAAAGGAGGAACGGTGACGGCCACCCTGCCGCACCTGGGAGATGGCCACCCTTCCGCTCCACTAAAAGACCAAAAAGAAAGGGTCACGGCAAGTGCCCTCTCCCTCTCTCCCCACAGAGATATCCTCCCCCTCGATCAGCAGTTAGAGGAGGCCTGGCAAGAACCCCTGGTGTCTGGAGTCTGAGCCCTCTCCCTCGACCCTCGGCAGCTCCAGCCCCTGTCGGACTCTGCTGCCCCGAGCTGCCATAGCCCTCACCTGACAGAGGCTCAGCAGTGAGACCGCAGCCCCAGGACCAGCAGAGGTGTGCCTAGGACCCCAGGGCGAGACCTCCCTTGCCCCACACGACGACTGCTTTGCCGGCAGGGTAAAAGCAGGCAAGTGCGCTTACTCTCCCTGTTCGGGCCCAGCCCCCAGGCCCGAGCCCAATCCTCAAGCAGAAGGACACACTCCTGACCACAGCCCTCTCATCACTCCTGGATGAGATGACGACGGGTCGGCCTCCTGACACAGGCCCCGGAAGTCCCAACGACCCGAGGGCCCCCTGACTCAGGATGCTGACCTGGGCCCTCCACTACTACTGGGCCCCACACTGCAGCAGCCCCAGTCACCTCCTCCTCTCACCAAGTCCTCCGGCCCTGTCTATCTGTGTGTGACAATATTTCCTTGTAGAGTGTGCCACACATATTGTACCTGATTGTAATTTGTGGTAATATACGAGAGCCTGGAGGATGGCTATGAGTTCTGTGGTTAGGACATCATATTGCCCACTGAATGACCAACATATGGAAAGAGCTTCAAAATAGGCAACTGAGGCAAAAGCAGATGGAGAGGAGTGAGATCCATCCGATACATCACAGGCGACCGTCCCCATGGTGGGATGAAACATAGCTGACTTTTCAACAGCTCTTGGTGAAGGCAGATGTGCATGCCGTTCATTTACTAGACCATTGTGACGATTAACCAAGGTTTTAAAGTCCAGTATTTACATGACTCGTATGATGTACCTTGATTTATGTTATGCTGCGTCTGTAAGGGTGTGACTTCTCGTCCCTTAGACATGGAGCCTGGAGCGAGGTTCTCTTTCTAGACCGGGTTGGGCTCTTTTAAGGCATTACCACAAATTACAACACTCTTACGATATACATGGCACACTTTGCAAGAAAATAATGTCACACGCAGATAGACAGGGTCGGAGGACTCAGCGACAGGAGAGTGAGACTGGGGCTTGCTGTAGGGTGAGGCCCGGTGGCAGTGGAGGGCCCATGCCAGCAGCCTGCGTCAAGTGGCCCTGGAGTCATTGGGGCTTCCGGGGGCCTTCATCATGAGTCCAGCCTGTCAATGTCTCGTCTGGGAGTGGTCAAAGGCCATTGTAGGGGGGGGGTGCCCTTCCGCAGGGGTACGGGGACTCGGGCCTAGGGGCTGGGCCTGAACGGGGAGAGTAAGTGCACTAGCCTGCGCTTACTCTGCTGGATAGGAGGTCATTGTGTGGGGCTAGGGAGGTCACGCCCCAGAGTCCTGGGAATGTCTCGGCTGGCCCTTGGGCTGTGGTCTCGCTGCTGAGCCTCCGTCAGGTGTGGGCTGCAGCAGCTCAGTGCGGCAGAGTCCAACAGGGGTTGGGGCGCCGGGAGTCGAGGGAGAGAGCTAGAACTCCAGACACAAGGAGTCCTTGCCAGGCCTCCTCCAACTGCTGGTCAAGGGGGAGGGTGTCCCTGTGAGGAAAGAGGGGGAGGGCACTTGCCAGAACCCTTTCTTTTCGTTCTTTTGGTGAAGCGGCAATGTGGCCGTCTCCTAGGTGCGGCAAGTTGGCCGTCACCTTTCCTTCTTAGAGCGAGGGCGGCTGATGTCCATCTCCTCTGCGTGTGTGGCAAGGTGGCCGTCACCTGGTGTGAGTAGGTGCGGCAAGGTGGCCGTCACCTGGTGTGAGTAGGTGCGGCAAGGTGGCCGTCATCTTTCCTCCTTTTGTGGAATTAGAGTGAGGGCGGCTTGTGTCCGTCTCCTCCCCGTGTGCAGCAAGGTGCCCATCACCCAGTGTGAGTGCAGCAAGGTGGCTGTCATTTGACCTCCTTTTGTGGAGTTAGAGCAAGGGTGGCTGGTGTCCGTCTCCTCCCCGTGCGCGGCAAGGTGGCTGTCACCCGGCGTGAGTGAGTGCAGCAAGGTGGCTGTCACTTGACCTCCTTTTGTGGAGTTAGAGCAAGGGCAGTTGGTGTCCATCTCCTCCCTGTGTGCGGCAAAGTGGCCATCACTTGACCTTTTGTGGAGTTAGAGTGAAGGCGGCTGGGTGGCCATCTCCTCCCCGTATGTGGCAAGGTGCCCATCACCCAGTATGGCTGAGGGAGGGAAGCAGCAAGTGGGCGGCTGGTGGCTGACTCCGGGGTGCTGTCTGGGGCTAGAAAATCAGCCCCACCCTGAACCTGGCGATGGCTGGTCCGGTGAAGGTGTAATTTACCATGACTGTAACCTCTATGGCTGGTTACCTGAACACGAGAGGGGCGTGCAGGAGAGATGCAGCTATGCCCGTCTTGTACGAAGCCCGCACAGCTCATTTCCGCTCCCTGGGTATCTCGTCATGGGGTGGGTGCCTCACCCAGGTAAGGTTGATGGGGTGCTCGGTATTTTGCCACGTATTGATGATCTGCATTTCACCACCGTCGGTGGCAAAAACGTCACGTCCCCATGCCTGGAGGTGTTAGGTATGGGTGATGGCGGACTGGTGTTGTGGTGTGAGGTGTTGCAGGAGGGAGGGAGGTCTAGTGGGTGGTGAAGGGGTTTGGTTGGTGGTTGCTGGTGAAAGTGGCAACAGTGTTGAGGGTTGGGGTGATTTCTGGAGGAGGCGCCGTAGGTGGAGTGTTCCCCGAACGCGTTTTTTCTTGCCCGTGATGGGGTCCCAGGTGACATGGCGGATCTTCATGGCCAGAGATGGTGTGGTGGCGATGGTGGGCCGTGGCTGAATGCTGGCCACCGACGGGAGGGTTGGCATTTTATGCCAGTGGTTAGAGGTGGGGATGTCCCTTAGGAGTGCAGGTGGCTGGGCTTTTAGCATGGCTTGGTGAATACGGTATGTCACTTGGTTGGTGTTTGGCGACGTCGGGGTGGTGGGTGGAGAGGGGGAGGGAGTAGCAGTGTATCGCTGAGGTGGGCATGAGGCTCGCCCAGATCGGGTTGTGGAGGTGGTGAGTTTGGGTGTGGGTGGAGAGGGATGTGGTGGGGTGTGCGAGGTGGAGCGGTGGTTGATGGTTGGCAGTGGAGGTGGTGGAGACGGCGTGGGTGATGGGGTGGCTGGGGTGGGAGGGGATCTGGCAGGTTGAATGAGGCATGGAGGGGATGGTACAGGTTGTTCAGTAGGTGTAAGGTGCTTAGGGCACTGCGGTGTGAGGAGTGGTAGATTAAGGGTTGTTGAATGTGGCGTGCCGTGCGCCTCAGGAGAGGTAGCATAAGTGTGCGAGTGAGGTGATTCGGTGTCGGCGTTGGGGGAGATAGGGGTACGGGGATGAGCTGGGTGAGGAGGCGGCAGGTGAGGAGGGGATGGGAGATGAGGTAGAGGAGGGCGAGGGGGTAAGTTACAGGGAGTAGGAGTCGGAGGGAGAGGTGGGGGTTGAGAGGGAAAATCCGGTTGCGTGGCTGGGGGACGTAGGTGGCGGAGCGGGCGGGTGTTTGTTCGCCGTGTATGGTCTGACGTGTCTGTTACTGTAGGTGCATGGGGTGTAATGATAGTCGATGATGACTTGATACAGATTGGGGATGTGGGTAATTGTGTAGGGGATTGTGAAGTGCAGGGCCAGTTTGTGCGGGGTTGGTAGTCGGGCCACCATAACAGTGCCTCCTGGCTTGTAGGGGTTGGTGGGTCTGGTGTCTGGTTTGAGATCTTGGTGCTTTTGCAGGTGGTGTGTCAGGGGGAAAATGAAATATTGTATATCTGCTGTATACAATGTATAGCTATGTGTGCTAGGAATGACTATCGAGTCGATTATTACGAGAGAATAGACTCGTGAAATCAAGTGGCGATTTCACTGTTATGCTGGCTTACTTCGCCAGTTCTCTAGAGTCGAGAATTTATAGACTTTCTCAACAG
Source organism: Birgus latro (assembly GCA_018397915.1). Taxonomy (NCBI): domain Eukaryota; kingdom Metazoa; phylum Arthropoda; class Malacostraca; order Decapoda; family Coenobitidae; genus Birgus; species Birgus latro. The sequence goes on along the minus strand of JAGKTI010002642.1, from coordinate 27,323 downwards.
TACACAGCAGAGACTAGACGCTCAAGTAGGCTGTATTACTGTACTGTTGGCCTCTGAGAAAGTTAGTTTCTCCCCTTAACATTAAAATAATAATAATAATAATAATAATAGACAGGATCTTGGCTGAGCCAAACTCCTAGCTAGCACAACGGATTTAAGGATTAATACCAAAAGCTGGCCTAAGTACCAGTCGTGATTAATATAAGGAGTTGTGCTAATGCGGAGTAGCAAAAGTGTACTAAATATGTGGGGAAATCAAACACGACTGTTACATTTAACAAAGCTCAAGAAAACGAAGTGTAAATTTATTGAATACAAGAAAATAAATTTACGTTACATGAATCAATTCAAATCAAAGGAAGGGAAATGCACTCACTCAAACACTCAGACAAATAGCTAAATAATAAAAAAACTTAAGCCTAGGAAAAACAAAAGAAGATACTAATCGGTATGGATGAGACCGTGCTGCTATAGTCGATCACCAAGCTGGTGGGAGCTTCAGGAATACAAGCCAATACAAGCTGAGACCTGAAATCGCTAAGAAAATAGATCGCTCGAGCCTTTGTACAGCCCAACCGCACACCCCGAGACTAAGGAGCAGACTGACTGTGGTTTTGAGTGTCCGACCCAAGGGCGTGTGAAAGAGTGTGGTCGGATAACGGCCAGGGAGGCAGAAATGATAATTCAGAAATTATCGCTCAGAGGAATGCATTGTCTGTACATAAAGACAATCACTCTCGAAAGAATGACGAAAGTTTTGACAACTTGATGTGAATATAAGTACGCGAGTGGACGGTTGAGAGACTGAGCGAAATCTCGTGCATTTCAGAATCATTCGTTGCTCCCACAAAATCACTCGATGTTACGATTTACGTTACATAATTTCAGGATGTAGAAAATTCGTGACATGTTGTTACCTGCTTTTTAGGTGGTGAAGGGGGTCGGACACTGGGGGCTTGGTCGGGGGCTTGAGGTGATTGATGTCTGAGGGAGGAGGAGCAGGGCTTCTCCGAAAACACGCTCGTGGGAGGAGATGCCGTTGTCTCTGCGGCAGGTGTTTAGTCCCCACTGCACGATCTTTACGTGAGAGGGCCAGTCTTTGTCTTGAGTGTCTTCCATTCGGGTTCGCACCTGGTTTAAAAGGGTGCGATGCCTCCTCTCATATATGCCGTTTCCTTGGGACCAGTAGAGAGAGGATGGGAAATCTGGTATCAGAAGAGGGTAGTGAGTTCTTGCCATATTTTCCCGGTGAATTCCGGCGCATTGTCGGAATGTAGCATCTGCGGGATACCAAAATAGGGGAAGACGTGGTGGACAAGGGCTTCGGATACTGCCACAGCATGATATAACTGGACAGGCGATGAGGAACTTGGTGTGGCTGTCTACGAACATGATTATGTAATGGTAGCCAGCTTTCGGTGGTAAGGGGCCTACTACATCCACGGCCAAGAGTTGCCAGGGCTTGTAAGCCGTGATTCTGCCGGCGGGGCCGGAGTTGCGGGTGATGTCCTTCCTGAGGGCAAAGACCTGGCAGGCTTGAACCACTTGTTGGACCAAGTTGGAGGGGCTTGCAGTTCAGTAGATGTCTCAAAACACCTATAGTAAATTTTTTGTGCCCAGGTGTATTCCGTTGTTAGAATGGAGATGGGTCAAGGTGTCCAGGGCGATTTCAGGGTCGAGTACGATGTGGCCCGTTTGTGTGAAGAGGTGTAGGCTATCCATTTGTTGGGGAGAGAGATGGGGGGGAGGGGGGGAGGGGGGGGATGCGAGGAGGTGTGCAGGGCTCAGCCTCCTCCATTTCTCCCACAACTAGCCCCCTTGGTAGGGTAGGGGTGGTGGTGGAGAGGTTAGTGATACGCACCGTATTGCAGTGGGGGGGGGGGGGAGGAGGGGGGGGGGAGTAGGCAGGAGGAAAGGGTTCCGGGGGGTAAGGAGGAGGAGAAAAGAATGGGGGTTCCTGATGGCCTGTTTAGTTGCAACCAGGCCTCATGATGAGGGGGAATGGTGAGGATGGAGAGGTGAGGGTGGGGAGGGGGGTGGGGAGAAGAACAAGGGGTCAGGACCCCCAGAGGGCGAGGGGTGGGGACCGGGACCGGGGGGAGGGGACGTGCATGTGCGGATGGGCTGGGGGCTGGAGTCTGGAGGTTTGTTAAACTGGAGTCGCCGCCCGTGGCAGTCAATGCTTGTCCGGAGCTTTTGAAGAAGATCCAGCCTCATGTATTCGTCGTACGCACGACAAGAGGAGCCGAAAATGATGAAGGGGTGTAATGCAGAGACGTTCTGGTGCGTGTCTGCGTGTAGGGCCTGCGTTTCCCCATGTATGGGTGGGCGGCCATCCCCCGCATCCACAAAGTGAGCTGAGGTGGGGGAAAGCGGGCCGAGGGTCGAACAGTGACGGAAGTAAAAACGACCCTTTAGGCAGGATCTAGCCGCTCCCGTACCGACTAGCAGCCTCGCCTTCTATTTCTATGTGGTGGCCCCCGCCACCGTGGGGAGGTGCGGGGGCGGTCCTAAAAATCCAGCTGCTATGGTGTATCGTCGCCTCGGGACCCATTCCCCTAGGGTCTAAGTGGTCGTATGTGGCGGCGTCGCCCTTGATTCCCTCATTCTCTAGGACCGAGATCTTATGGCGTCACTGGGTGGTGGATTTCCTCCGAGCCACTTTCAGTTGTTTTCTGATGCAGTGAAGGGGACATTTGTTGCTAAATGCAGTGAACTCCCATGGGTTGATGGAAATCCAATTGGTGTCTCTTCTGTCAGGGCGCTTGCATGAGGGATGGGCCTTGGAGATGGAGGGTGTTGGTGGAGGGCTTGGCTGGACTGGAGGTGGGCGAGAGGGGCGTGGTGGCGCTACTTTTTGTGAAGGGAATTGGCTGATAGCGCCAATTTGCTGTGGGGTAGTACGGGCAGCCAGGAGATGAAGTACAAGCTAGATATCTTGATCCAGGTCTCCCATTGGGTCATGGATAGTGAAGTGCTCCCTGACAGCACTAGGGAGAATCCTGACCAGGGAATTAAAAACATGTTGCTCCTGGGTTTCCTTGTTGCATCCTGGGTATGCTGCAGTGGTGAGTCGCTGGGCCTGGATGAATGTGTCGTTGAAGTTTCCGTCGTAGGGTCGTAGGTGAGGGAGTCCAGCTGTGCTAGCACTACGACTTTCCCTAGTGAGGGGGTGCCTGCCTGAGTCGTAGATTTGGTGAATTCTGCCCATGTTAACTCCGGGACGATCTTGGATACAATTATGATTACTGCTTTGCCCAGAAGTGGTAGCATTATTGCTATTTTCTGTCTGTCTGTCTTGAAGGCTATGTCAAAGCAGTGGTTTTACTATTTCCAAGTATGTGTGGATGTCATATTGTTCAGGGTCAAATTTAAGTATCTGGACATGTGGTTTTGTCACCATTTTGCCGAAGTTTCCCTTGTTCCCACCCACCGGGTCAAGAACCACCGTTGGCCACCAGTATTATGCTGCATGTGTAAGTATTATGCTGTGTGTGTAAGGGTGCGACTTCTCATCCCTTAGACACGGAGCCTGGAGCGAGGTTCTCTTTCTAGACCGGGTTGGGCTCTTTTAAGGAACTCATTGGGAACAGGGCATAAAACTCAGGGCAACAACCTTACACGTATATTACCACAAATTACAACATTTACAATATGCATGGCACACTTTACAAGAAAAGAAAATAATGTCACACGCAGATAGACAGGGCCAGAGTACTCGGTGACAGGAGAGTGTGACTGGGGCTTGCTGTAGGGTGAGGCCCGGTTATAGTGGAGGGCCCAGGCCAGCGGCCTGCATCGAGTGGTCCTGGAGTTGTCGGGGCTTCTGGAGGCCTTCATCAGGAGTCCGGACTGTCAATGTCTGGTCCGGGAGTGGTCAGAGGGCCGTGGTAGGGGGGGTGCTCTCCCGCAGGGGTACGGGGGCTCGGGCCTAGGGGCTGGGCCCAAACAGGGTGAGTAGGCACACTTGCCTGTGCTTACCCTGCCGGATAGGAGGTCATTGCATGGGGTTAGGGAGGTCACGCCCCGGGGTCTGGGGACGTCCATGCTGGTCCTTGGGCTGCAGTCTCGCTGCTGAGCCTCTGTCAGGTGTGGGCTGTGGCAGCTCAGCGTGGCAGAGTACAACAGCGGCTGGGGCCACCAGGAGTCGAGGGAGAGAGTTAGAACTACAGACACCCTCCTCCCTGTGTGCGGCAAGGTGGTCGTCACCCGGTGTGAGTAGGTGCGGCAAGCTGGCCGTCGCCTTCCCTCCTTTTGTGAAGTCAGAGCGAGGGCGGCTGGTGTCCGTCTCCTCCCCATGTGCGGCAAGGTGGCCATCACCCGGTGTGAGTAAGTGCGGCAAGGTGGCTGTCACTTGACCTAATTTTGTGGAGTTAGAGCGAGGGCGGCAAGGTGGCCATCTCCTCCCCGTATGTGGCAAGGTGGTCATTACCTGATATGGCTGAGGGAGGGAAGCTGTCTGGCGATGGCTGGTCCGGCGGAGCTGTAAATTACTGTGACTGTAACCTCTGCGGCGGGTTACCTGAGCGCGAGAGGGGTGTGCAAGAGAGACGCAGGTGTGCCCGTCTTGTATGGAACCTGCACAGCTTATTTCCGCTCCCTGGGTATCTCCTCCTGGGGTGGGTGTCTCGCCCAGGTAAGGTTGATGGGGAGCTTTGGTGTTTCGCCACGTATTGATGCTCTGCTTTTTAATTTTTACAATGAAAGAGAAAAAAAAAACAATTACAAGCTAGCTTAGAGCGTGTGCTGCTACATGAGCATGATTAAACTACTTCCTTTACTCTGAGGATGTAAATCGTTTTATGCTTTATTCCAACGAATTTGTTCAGCTTAGGGGAGACTGAACTGGATGATATACAGTTTTATTAACCTCCTTCAGTATGAGTATTGTAAATGGTAAAGTCGTTTGGCAGCAAGAATTGTTATGCTCCGTGTTTTATGGCGCGACTTATCACTCCTTAATACACAGGCTCAAACCTCATGTTTTCTTCTGTACTTTGTGGCACCACTTCTCACACCATAAGACACAGCCACAAGCTTTGGGGTTCTTTATTTCAAGACCGGGTTAGAACATATACCAAAGGAACAGGGCAAAAACACAGGCAAACCAGTATTGCACATATATTAACCAGACTGACTGACACAATACAATATAGAATATTTCATGTGGCACTTACAGAATCCCTTGCAATACATTTAAGGCAACACACAAAATAGCAGAGTGGCATACTGGGAATTATAAGTCTGTGGCTCACTGAGTGTCCTGATTGGGGCTACGTGTACAGTTTAGTCTTTTTCCGGCCAAAGGGTAGTCCTTGGGTGTATTCCCTTCGTAACACTGTGGGAGCAATGAACCTTTACACTGACGAGAGTTCACTGAGAGTCACTGGGGAAATCACAGGTTGTTACACTCGCGAGCTGGGGCATGTGGGGGACAGGGGTGGATGTCACTCACAGGGGGGGCTATACAAGGGCCACGACTGGGGAGGAGAAACTTCACAAGGGACCGGATCCACTGGGGAGTACTATGGCGGGAGAGGACATCGGTAATCTCAGTTCGGGTGGGGCATCAGAAGAAAGATGACGCTCTCGGGAGGTTCAGGTGGCGGCCCGGTGTAGGAGGGAGGCCGGCTGGAGACAGGGAAGCCGCCTCACGTCGGGGACGCCCGGTGGGCGTGGTGGGAGGCCCACCTCGGGTCCTCCTGGAGTAGTTGGGCGCTTGGGACTGGGGCCGAATAAGGCCAGGAGGCGGGCGGCCCTTCATCTGGCTTGGGACGTCATCAGGGTGTGGAGGGCACCTTGGGACCCAGGGGGGCCAGGGGAAGGGGGTGCACCCCTCAGTAGCTGGGGACTGCGGTCTCGTTGAGGAGAGGAGGCCGTCAGAAGTCGCATGTGGCTGTGGTGCCTCTGCAAGTCCGTCAGCATCTGAGACCGGGGGGGGGGGACGGGTGGACCAACTGGATCCCCATGACAAGTCTGCTCCACACACTCCGCCACGACGTATCTGCAGGGGAGAAATCTCCGCCCCAGGTGGTGTGAGGGAAGGCAGAAGGGCGTCTCACTTGGCTACAGGAGGGTTGGGCCGAGCCAGAGACTTGTTCCTCTACAGGAGCCTCCAGCCTCGTGGAGGAGGGAGAACTTGCGGTTGCTCCCTCTTCTTGGCAGGCCCAACGGGCGCCACCACAACTCCACACTGGAGACAAAGGAGATCTGGTGGATGCTCCTCTGGCCTGGCACGTCCGGTGGACATTGCCTAGGCGTCCAGACGGAGGGGAGGAGGAAGGAGATCCAACGGATGCTCCTTCTGCCCAGCAAGTCCGGCGGACGTTACTGAGGCACCTCTCGTCCCGAGGGCGGCAGGAGGGAGAGATCCGGTGGACGCTTTCAATTGGGTAGGTCCGGCAGATGCTACTACGCTTCTGCTGGGGGCTTGGTGCAGCCATGGAGTACCCAGCAGGTTCCTCCGCTATGGCAGGTTCAGCGGACGATGCCAAGGCTCTGCTCCCTGCCTTAGGACGGGCACGTAACCGTGCCTCTGCTCCTGAAGGTGGGTGGCAGAAGAAGAAGAACCGGTGGTCGCCCCCTCTCCAGTAATTCCGGCGGATGTTACTGGGTCGCTGCAATGTCTCCGGACTGCTGACTCGGGGTTTGTCCGGTTGTGGGGAGGAGGGGCATATGGGAGAAGGTGATGTGGGGGTGAAAGTCACGGCCCCATGGCTGGAGGTGGTAGGTGCTGGACTTGGCCATTTGTGGATGAGGATAAGGTTGCAGAGGAGTCGGTTCCGGTGTAGTGTGGGTTGGTGGGGTTCTTGGTGGTGATTGTAGACGATGTCTAGTGTGGAGTGCTTGTTAGTTGCTTTGAGGAGGCTGAGTAGCTGAGTTGTTTGCTTCATGTGGTGTTTTCTCCGTCCGGCAGGAGTCCAGGGTATGTAGTGGATTTTCATCTCCAAGATGGGAAGGGAGGTGTGCACTCCTTAGTTGCTGGTTGGAGACTGGAGATGCGTGTGGTAGGCCCGCTTTTATGGGGAAGTGCTGTGTTAATCAGATTAGTGGGCTTGGCTTGCGGAATATTCTGAGCCACGTGGTGTAGGGTGAGAAGGTTGGTGTTTGGTGTGGGTGATGTGTGGTGGTCGTGTGCAGGTGGTGTGCTTGGTGGTGATGGGGTGTGGATGAATCTGGCAGGTGGGAGTGATTTTCGCCCCGAGCGTGTCCTGGTGGTGGTTAGGACTGGTGTTGGAGGTGAGGAGGCAGGTGAGGAAAGAGGTTGGGTGTGGGCTCTGTCTTGGTGGGGTGTGGGCATGAGTGGATGAATGGGTGGTGTTGGCCGAGGGTGGTATGTGGTGTACGGGTGTTGTTGGTGAGGTAGTTGGTGATGGGCGTGGAGGCGTTGTGCCGGGTGGAGTGGGCAATGTGGTGAGTGGGCCACGTGGCCTAGATGGTGGTGGAGGTGGTGTGGTGTTGGGGATCAGGGTCCTTGGTGCTGGAGCAGTGGTGGTGTTTCGGAGTGGTGATTTTGGAAAATGTGGGTGTGCTGGTGGGGTTGTAGGCGTTGTTGTGGTTGGTGGGTGGCTTGGAGGCGGCATGGCGTCGGTTGGTGTGAGGTGCGGTGAGGGCATCGGAGATGGGGAGAGGGCGTCAGGTGCGGGTGGTGGGTTGTTGGAGGGGGGGGTTAAAGTGGGGGGACTAGGGGAGGGGAAGGAGGTGGAAAAGGTAAGGTAGTAGGAGAGTGAGTCATTGTCCTGGCTGTAGTGGGGTGGTGGGGTGACGCGGGGGTCGGGGATGGCGAGGGGTGGCTGTGGGGGGATGGGGGTTTGTCGGAAGGGGCGTACGTGGCAGTTTCTGTAGGTGCGGGTGGTGTTATGGCACTGCATTGTGACTTGGTAGGGGTTTGGGACTTTTGTGATGGTGAATGGTCCGTATCTTGGTGATAATTTGTTTGGAGTGAGGAGTTTTGCCATCATGACGGCATCACCAGGTTTGTAGGGTTTTGTGTATGCTATGTCGGGTTGCAGATCTTGGGCGTTTTGTAGGTGGTGAAGCCTGCGTTTGAGGTGGTGTAAGGGATCGGATGCTGGTGGTGTGGCAGGGGGCTGCAGGTGGTTTCGGAGCGGCAGGAGGAGGAGTGGTGTTTCGCCGAATATTCTTTCGTGCGGTGTAATGCCGTCCTGATGTGGGCATGTGTTCATCCCCCACTGTATGATTTTTACATGGGATGGCCAATCCTCGTTTTATGTTTGCTGTATGCATGTGCGAATTTGGTTCATTAGGGTACGGTGACTCCTCTCACAGATGCTGTTTCCCTGTGGCCAGTAGCGGGAGGAATGAGAAATGGCGTACCAGAATGTTTGGACCAGTTGTGTCCATAGTTTGCTGGTGAATTCTGGTGCATTATAGGCATGGAGAGCTTGGGGGATACCGAAATATGGGAACACGTTGTGTAGTAGTGCGTCTGCCACTGCAAGTGTGTGGTGTTCTTTTGCGGGGCAGGCAATGAGGAATTTGGAATATGTGTCGACAAAGGTGATGATGTATTTGTAGCCCGATTTGGGTGGGAGTGGGCCAATAACGTCGACAGAGAGGAGCTGCCAAGGTTTGCTGGCCTGTATGTGTCCTGAGGGGCTTGCCGTTTTGGTGTTTCTTGTTTCGTGAGCTGGGAGGGATTGGGTGTCCAGTAGATGTCATCGGACACTTGTGTGAGTTTCTTTATCCCCAGGTGGATCCCGTTGTTGGAGTGCAGGTGTGTCATGGTGTTGTGGGCAGTGTGCGGATCTAGGGCGATGTGTCCAGAGGCTGTGTACAGGTGATCTCCCTGTCATTGAAGCTTGGAGAAGGTGTGGTGGGGAATCAAGTTCGGTTTGGTTTTGTCTAACCGCTGGTGTAGGAGTGTCAAGGCATTGTTAATGGCGTTCATGGGCAACCTGGAGAGTGCGTCTGCGTTAGTGTGGAGTTTGCCAGGTCGGTAGGCTTTTTCGTAGTTGAACCCTTCTAATGTCTCTCTCTACCTGATGATTTGAGTGTTGTTTGTTTCTGACTGGCGTAGCCACTGGAGTGGTTGATGATCTGTGATGATGGTAACGTGGGTCAAGGGTAGGTAGGTCTGGAAGTGTTCAAGTGCCCAGATGATTCCCAGGCATTATCTTTTTGTGGCAGCGTAGTATTTTACGGCTTGGTTGAGGGGTCCGACTGGTGCAGGCGATGATGTGTTCTCGTCCGACTTGCACTTGTGCAAGGACAGCCCTAATTGCCACGAGAGAGACGTCTGTGTATAGACGGAAGGGCAGGGAGTAATTTGAAAATGTGATGACTGGAGCGGTGACTATCTTGTTCTTGAGGGTTTGGAAGGTATCTAGTCACTCTGGTGTCCAGGTAAATGGTTCGCCCATTTTTGTTAGGTCATGGAGAGGTTTGGCAATATTGGTGAACCCCTTGACGAAAAGCTGGTAGTAGGAGGCGAGGCCGATGAATGCTTAGACTTCATGCACATCACGGGGGATGGGGATATCTGTGGTGGCCCATAATTTTTCTGGACCTGGTGCGATGCCCTGCTCGGAGATGGTTTGCCCGAGGAAGGAGACGGAGCGCTGGGCGAGGGTGCATTTGGTAGGTTTGAATTTGAGTCCTGCTTGTCGTCTTCTTAGGAAGACCTTTTTTAGGCGGTTTAGGTGGTCGGCCTAGGTTTGGCTGAATACAATGACGTCATCTTAGTACGCCAGGCATATCTCTCAGGGGAGTCTGCTAAGTACAGATTCCATGAGGCAGGAAAAGGTTGATGGGGTGTTGCAGAGGCCGAAAGGCAGCACGTTGAATACGTAGTGCTTGACATTGCTTGTGGAGAATGCGGTCTTGCCTTTGTCTTCGGGGTGCATGGGTACTTGCCAATATCCCGACTGGAGGTCGAGGGTGAAGAACCATTATGCCCCATACAGGGAATCGAGGGAGTCATCTACACGGGGTAGGGGTGTGGCGTCTTTGATGGTGACATCGTTCAACCGCCTATAATCGATGCAGAAGCGTGTGGTGCTGTCCTTTTTTTTTTTTTTTTACCAGGACGACAGGGGATGACCATGGGCTAGTGGATGAAGAGACTACACCAGCATTGATCATGTCCTGGATCGCCGGTATTCTTCTGCCTTTTGGTTCGGGTTTTTTCTTCTGGATGGTTGGGGTATGGGAGGTCCTGTGGTATGCATCTCGTGGGCCAGGTATGTTGTATGGCCGATGTCTGTGGGGCCCGTGGAGAATATGTCTTGGAAGTCCAGGAGGAGTTGGAGATAGCTTGCTTGATGTTGGTCAAGGTGGTCTGGGATTGGGGGTAAGATGGTTGTAGTGGTTGAGGGGGGTCATGGCATGGTTCTGCTTCTTCCATGTCCCCAACAACGAGGCCTTTGGGAAGGGTAAGAGGGGTGTTGGAGATGTTGGACACTCGTACTGCAGTGATGTAGGGGACATGAGACAGTCGGTGGATTCTCCTGCTAGTGGGGTTGAGGAGAATAGAACGGAATTTCCTGCGGGGTGATGAAGTTGGAGCCATGCTTCGTGTCAAGGAGGGATGGTGAGGGTGGAGGCTATGGTTGCAGGGAAGGTAATGGGTGTTAGTTTGGGGGGGTGGGGATTCGGGGGTTGTGGGGGTGGGGTGGGGGGTTTTGGGGGGTCGAGTGGAGGGGTGGTTGGTGGGGCATGTGCACGGTGGTTGGGTGGTCGGGCTAGGTGGTTTCTTGAAGTGGAGGCGGCGTTTATAGATGTCTATGCTGGTGCGGAGTTTCTGGAGGAGGTCCAAGCCCAAATAACCATCGTATGCCGTGCAAGTGGAATTGACCACTATGAATTTGTGATTAGTGGAGACATTTTGGTGGGTTTTGGCCCTGAGCGCCTTTGTGTCCCCCCAGATGGGCAGGGGCCAGTTCCCCATGTCTATGAGGTGGGCGGTGGTGGGGAGTAGGGGGCCGAAAGCTGAGGCGTGACGGGAGTAGAAGTGATGGTATAGGCATGATCTGGCCATTCCCGTATCAGCCAGAAGCCTTGTTTGTACCCCGTTCAGGGTCATTTTGTCATAGACCGGGGGATGGTATTCCTGTGATGTGGTCCCCTCCACTGTGGGGAGGTGCGGGGGCGGGCCTAAAAATCTAGGTGGGCCGGGGTGAGCTCCTCACCGGGTTCTGGTTCCCCGGAGTCGGAGTAGTCCGTTGTGGGGGCGTCTTCGTCCTGGGGCTCCTCATCTATGGATGAGACTTTGCACCACCCCTGGTTGTTTTTCCTGCATCAAGATGCTTTTGCTCACGTATGTCATGAATGGGGCACCTATTGTTGCATGCCGAGAATTCCCATGGGTTGTTGGATATTAGGTTGTTAATGTCTCTTGTGGTCGGACGCCGTTTGCTGGGGAGGGCCCATAGGTTGGGGGGTGATGTCGGCTGCATGGTGCTGCTGGGGTTTGGCTGGGTCTTTTGATGGGGCGACTTGTTGGTCAAGGCTCGACTGAGTGCTCCGATGTGTTGGGGGTTGGGGCGGGCGGTGAGGAGGCGGTGAACCAGTTGGATATCTTTGTCAAGATCTCCCAAGGGGTCATGGATGCTAAAATATTCTCTTACGTTGCTGGGGAAGATCCTGATGAGAGTGTTAAATGTGTGTATGTCCCGGGTGGCTGTGTTTGCCCCCGGGTAAGTAGCGGTGATGAGTCACCTGGCCTGGATGAGTGTGCCATCTAGGTTGCTGTCGTAGGTAAGGGCATCTAGTTGTGACAGGGCGACGACCTTTCCAAGTGATGGGATGGCAGCTTGGGTGACTATGCCCCTAAATTGAGCCCATGTTAATTCAGGGACAATTTTTGTAGTGATGCTTGAGAATAATTTGCCCAGGTGTGGTAAAGTTACTTCTAATTTTTCCTTGTCATATTCAAAGCCTATAATTAGTAAGGGTTCGATAATACACATGTATGCGTCGATATTGTATTGGTCGGGGTCAAATCTTGGTAAGGGTATGTGCGTTTTGGTGGCCATCTTGACACTTTCCCTGATTGTTCCTTGGCGTTCTATTTTAAAAACCGGGTCGAGAACCACTGCTTGCCACAAGTGTTATGCTCTGTGTTTTATGGTGTGGCTTCTCGCTCCATAATACACAGGTTCAAACCTCAGGTTTTCTGCTGTGCTTTGTGGCGCGACTTCTTACACCATAAGACACAGCCACAAGCTTTGGGGTTCTTTATTTCAAGACTGGGTTAGAACATATACCAAAATAACAGGGCAAAAACACAGGCCAACCAGTATTGCACATATATTAACCAGATTGACTGACACAATACAATATAGAATATTTCATGTGGCACTTACAGAATCCCTTAAAATACAATTAAGGCAACACACAATATAGCAGAGTGGCACACTGGGAATTATAAGTCTGTGGCTCACTGAGTGTCCTAATTGGGGCTACGTGTACAGTTTAATCTTTTTCCGGCCAAAGGGTAGTCCTTGGGTGTATTCCCCTCGTAACACTGTGGGAGCACTGAACTTTTACACTTACGAGAGTTCACTGAGAGTCACTGGGGAAGCCACAGGTTGTTACACTCGCGAACTGGGGCATGTGTGGGACAGGGGTGAATGTCATTCACAGGGAGGGGTAAACAAGGGTCACCACTGGGGAGGAGGAACTTCACAAGGGACCGGATCCACTGGGGAGTACTATGGTGGGAGAGGACATCGGTAATCACAGTTCGGGCATCAGGAGAAAGGTGACACTCATGCTCTCAGGGGGTTCGGGTGGAGCCCGGTTTAGGAGGGAGGCCTGCTGGAGACAGGGGAGCTGCCTCACGTCAGGGATGCCCGGTGGGCGTGGTTGGAGGCCCACCTCGGGTCCTCTGGGAAGTGGCCTCAGGAGTAGTCAGGCCCTTGGGACTTGGGCCGAATAAGGCCAGGAGGCGGGCGGCCCTTCATCTGGCTTGGGACGTCATCGGGATGTGGAGGGCGTCTTGGGACCCAGGGGGGCCCGGGGAGGGTAGCGCACCCCTCAGTTGCTGGGGACTGCGGTTTCGATGAGGAGAGGAGGCCATCAGGAGTCGCCTGTGGCCATGATGCCCCTGCGAGTCCGTCAGCGTCTGCGACTGGGGAGGGGACGGCTAGACCAACTGGATCCCCAGGACAGGTCCGCTCCACACACTCTGTCACGACGTATCTGTAGGGGAGAAATCGCCGCAGGTGGTGTGAGGGGAGGCAGAAGGGCGTCTCGCTCACCTACAGGAGGGTTGGGCCGAGCCAGAGACTTGCTAATCTACAGGAGCCTCCAGCCTCGTGGAGGAGGAAGAACCGGAGGTTGCTCCCTCTGCTTGGCAGGCCTGATGGATGCCGCCGCAACTCCACCCTGGAAATGAAGGAGGAGATCCAGCGGATGCTCCTCGGGCCTGGCACGTCCGGCGGATGTTGCCTAGGCATCCGGGTGTAGAGGAGGAAGAAGGAGATCCAACGGCTGCTCCTTCTGCCCAGCAAGTCCAGCAGACGTTACCAGGGCACCTGTCGTCCCGGGGGCAGCAGGAGGGAGAGATCCGGTGGACGCTATCGACGGAGTAGGTCCGGTGGATGCTACCACACTCCTGCTGGGGGCTTGGTGCAGCCACGGAGTACCCGGCAGGTGCCTCCTCTATGGCAGGTCTGGCGGACGCTGCCAAGGCTCTGCTCCCTGTCTTAGGATGGGCAGGAGAGGTCCGACGGACGCTCTCACACCGACTAGTCCGACTGACGTAACCGTGTCTCCACCCCTGAAGGTGGGTGGCAGAAGTGAAAGAACCGGCGGTCACTCCCTCTCCAGTAAATCCGGCGGAGGTTACTGGGCCGCTGCGTGGGACTGCTCTAGAGCAACTCCCACACCGAGTCTGGTGATGGTTGTTACAGCCGGAGAGTAATGTCCCCGGACTGCTTACTCAGGGTTTGTTTAGTTGTGGGGAGGAGGGGCATATGGGAGAAGGTGAGGTGGACCGTTGTGGCCTGGAAGGCTGAATGACCTGCCCAGTGACCCTGGTAGAGTGGTTGTTACCTCCCCGTCATGGTGGTTGGGGGTGTCATTGTCGGGGCGCATTTTAAGAATAAAACTATGTACAGTATATCATGGACTGAAAAGATTAGGCTTCTGACATCACTTTCTCGTTCAGGGGCTCAGAGGCTTACCTGATCATCATTTGGTACATGTTTTATGATTTATTTTTGTTATGCCACGTATTTGAGGGCCGATTACTCGTCCCTTGTACACGTAAGCGAAAGGTGAACTTATTACATGTCACATTTCTGGGGGGAGACTTCTTGTCCCGTCAAATACGCAGACTCACAGCGGGTTCTTATTCAAGACCGGGTTGGCATTTCTAAGGAAAGGACTGGGCACAAAAACAAGGCAGTGAACTGTTACACACATGTATTACAGATATCTTCCCAGAATCAAATATTACAACACTAGATACAATAGAGTCTGAGTTGGCCGGAGATGGGTCAGTACAAGGTTTTATTGAATTACGATCTGTCTCTATACCGGCTTAGGGAAAGTATGGCAGAATACACCCAGTATTTATGGTACTTCTATTACACTTATACTTTGGACAAGAAATACACTTGTTACAATTTCCCAATATAGTATAGCATTGGACTACACAGATACAAGGTTTCAATTACGTTAACACTATGTCGATAGATGCAAATCTGGTTGGCGGTCTATAACGGAAGGAGCTGGCTGCGCTGTAGCGCACTGAGAGGGGAGGACCATGGTATTTTAGAGAAACACTCGGAGATGGTTAGACACACGGTGACTAACGTGCCTGTACACTGGGGAGGGGGAGGACTAATAAACAAGGGGTGGCACGACCACTGTGTGGGCGTCATTTCCAAAGGACATGGTGTGGGTAGCTTTACGAACACTGGCGTGCCTTTACACTGGAGAGAGAGAGAATTAATAATCAAGTGACAGCACGATCGATACAATATAGTTTTCCTGTCTGGTCACCATGGTGTTTCATTCACTGGGGGGGAGTGAGTGACATTACACAAGCGGGGTCGCACAGGACTCCGTTTGTGACATACCATAGACCAGGATAACTAGTGGGCTCGTCCAATCTTATACTCTGGGCTTTTCTGGTCACCTAATCATGAGAACACACTGTAAGGAATCACTTGCATTACACATACGACCGTATACATATATCTGGGTCTAAAAGGTGCACACTGGTAATGACCGTCTTCTTCACTATCACTGGTGGGCCGAAGGTTGATCCCTCCGTCAGGAGGGTGGACAGAGAGACACGGCTTCACAGGGCCCCATACGTAGGTACGGGGCTAGGGGCTTGGTCCGAAGATAGCCAGGAGGCGGGTCTGACGCCAGGTCTGGGACGGGCCCGGAGATGTCCCACCAGCAGGTAGGTCGCGCCAAGGTGTTCGGGGCAGCTCCCGGGGTGTCTGAGGACTCAGGCTACTGGAACCCGGGATGGCTGGACTGCGGCAACAGCTGGAGGGCGGCGTTGCAGCCAGGGCTGCCTCATGGGAACTTTGGGCTGAGGGAGTGGTCGACAGGGCCGGACGCCGGCTGTTACTCTGCTAGAGCTCTGCCTCAGCTGCTGGTCACACTGGCAGAGATGAAGAGAACTAAGGTCTCGAGTAAGGGCTCGCCAAGGCTCCGGGAAAGGGTCCTCCCCAGTCGCTCCCTCTGCAGGAGAGGGGGTGCGTCCTGCCCGGCCACAGGAAACCGGGTGGGCCAGGCAAGGGACTTCCCAGTCGGGAGATATCCTGGGAACAGAGGGTGAGGAGTGGACTGTGGCCAACTCTCCCTCCCCCATATTGCTAGTGACCGGCATGGCGGTTCCTCCTCCCCGTTGGAACTCAGGGCTAGCGTTGGAACTCAGGGCTAGCGCGAGACACAGCTCGCTCTATCCTGTCTCTGTAAGGGGAGGGAGAATCTCCTGTAGGAGAAGAGCGGACTAAGGCCTGCTCTGCCTCTGACTCGATGCGGCTAGTGGCCAACGTCGTGGTCCTACAGGGGACTATAACTCTGGTACGGCTAGTGGCCTGTACTGTAGAGCAGGGAGCACTAGTAGCAGAGGGATGGACGATGGCCAGTCTTGCCTCGTACCCAGCACGGCTTGTATAACTCTGGTACGGCTAGTGGCCTGTACTGTAGAGCAGGGAGCACTAGTAGCAGAGGGATGGACGATGGCCAGTTTTGCCTCGTACCCAGCACGTACTGCTGCGCTACTCTGGGGGAAACGACTACAGGTAGTGGACGACTGGTGGCCTGTCCTGCCCGACCGACACGGCTTGTGGCCTATGCCACGGCCCTGCAGCAGGGATGCAACTGGGAAACGGACTGTGGCCGGTTCTGCCCCTTTCCCGGTATGGACTATGGCTGGTACCGCAGCACTGCGTGGAGTTGTAGAAACAACTCCACCCCTTACCTGGCAAGTAGATTTCCGGTTGGAGACTAGGTGCTGGCGACTGCTACCTTCCCGGGACGTCGGTTGGGAGTAAGAAGGGTGTCGGGGAGGGATACAGGTGTGCCGTTCCTGTCCCGGGCCACTCAGAGTCAGCGGCGGACCCCCGGTGGTCCTTGGGGGGCTTGGGGTGCTGATGTCGTCTGAACTGGCGTCTGGGTGGTGTGCAGCCCTTACCCCTAACTCCTGTATTTCAATTTTACCATCCCTTCCAAAAATTGAAGGTACATAATACTAAAAGAGACTTGGTACAACTTCTATCCATAATGCACATTAATATCTTATGTACATTTATTATGCTACGTTTTCGAGGTACAACTACTTGTCCCTCGGACACGTATGTGTGTGGCAAGATTTTAACGTGCCATATCTCCGAGGGTCGACCTCTTGGTCCTTGAACACGAAGGTTTACAGAGGAGTTCTTTATCAATACCAAGTCAGCGTGCAAGAGAGAGGACAGGACACAAAAACACGGCAGTAACAAGACAGACTAACATCTTTTCACCAAGTTACAATCCCAGATACAGATCTGATATTACAAATAGACTGGAAATAGTTCAGGTGGTCATTGTCAAGGGACAAGTCAATACAAAATCTAGAGGACAGAGGACACACTACAGAGTACAGACTGTGGGAAAGTATGATAGTATCTTTATAATATTCATGTCACAAATTTTTCACTGGTATACACTGTAAGTATGAATATGTTGGCCTTTATGCACAACAGTATTATAGTACTGGACGACAATGATGTAGCACAACACACTGATTTATATATATCACTCCGTTTCTTTTAGGATGGTGCCTGCGAGAAATATTGAGACTTGGATATTACAGTTGGGATAATGTACTATTACACTTTCGAATCACTATAACTGAAATACACACTCAGGACGGGCACATCGGCTGGTGTTCTAGCCGCACTTCAAGATTGATCTCTTTATGTTAATTTCACTGGAGAGGGAGAATAACAGACTAATATTCACAGGGTGGCACTTCTCTTTTGTGGGGATAGTCACCAACGATAGAAATGTATTTATTTATGAAATACAGGAGTTAGGGGTAAGGGCTGCACACCACCCGGATGCCAGTGCAGATGACATCAGTCCCCCCAGACCCCCCAAGGACGACTGGGGGTCCGCCGGTGACTCTGAGCGGGACGGGACAGGAACGGCACACCTGTATCCCTCCCCGACGCCCATCTTACTCCCAACCGACGTCCCGGGAAGGTAGCAGCCGCCGGCGCCTAGTCTCGCCACACCAGTGTGGCGAATCTAAAAAAAAAAAAAAAAAAAAAATCTACTCGCCAGGTAAGGGATGGAGTTGTTTCTACAACTCCACGCAACGCCGCGATACTGGCCATAGTCCATACAGAGAAAGGGGCAGAACCAGCCACAGTCCGTTCCCCAGTTGCATCCCCGCTGCAGGGACACGGCATGGGCCACAACCCATGTCGGTCGGGCAGGACAGGCCACCAGTCGTCCACTACCTGTAGTCGTTCCCCCCAGAGTAGCAGAGTAGCGCAGCAGTACCGGCCACAAGCCATGCTGGGTAAGAGGCAGGACCAGCCATCATCCATCCCTCTGCTTCTAGTGCTTTCTGCTCTACAGTACAGGCCACTAGCCATACCAGAGTTATAGTCCCCTGTAGGACCACGACGTTGGCCACTAGCCGCATCGAGCCAGAGGCAGAGCAGGCCATAGCCTGCTGTTCTCCTACAAGAGATTCTCACATCCCCTTACGAAGACAGGATAGAGCAAGCTGTGTCTCGCACTAGCCCTGAGTTCCAATGGGGCAGAGGAACTGCTGTGCCGGCCACTAGCAATACAGGGGAGGCAGAGTTGGCCACAGTCCACTCCTCACCCTCTGTTCCCAGGATATCTCCCGATGGGGAAGTCCCTTGCCTGGCCCACCCGGTTTCCTGTGGTTGGGCGGGACGCATCCCCTCCCCTGCAGAGGGAGCAACTGGGGAGGACCCTTTCCTGGAGCCTTGGCATGGCCTTACCCTTCAGCTCTGCCAGTGTGACCAGCAGCTGAGGCGGAGCCGCAGCAGACGTAGCAGCCGGCGTTGGGCCCTGTCGACCACTCCCCCAGCCCGAGGTTCCCGTGAGGCGGCCCTGACGGAGACGCCACCCTCTAGCCATTGCCACAGTCCAGCCACCCCGGGTTCCAGTACCCTGGGTCCTCAGACACCTCGGGAGCCGCCCCGAACACCACAGCGCGACTTACCTGCTTGTGGGACCTCTCCGTGTCCGTCCCAGACCTGGAGTCAGACCCGCCTCCTGGCTCTCTTCGGACCGAGCCCCTAGTCCTGCAGCTACATGTGAGGCCCTGTGAAGGCGTGTCTCTCTGTCCACCCTCCTGACGGAGGGATCAACCTTTGGCCCACCAGTGATAGTGAAGAAGACGAACTTTACCAGTGTGCGCCTCTTAGACCCAGATATATGTATACGTTCGTATGTGTAACGTGAGTGATTCCTTAAAGTGTGTTCTCCTGATTAAGTGACCAGAAAAGCCCAGAGTATAAGATTGGGCGAGCCCACTAGTTATCCTGGTCTATGGTATATCATGAACGGAGTCTTGTGCAACCCTGCTTGTGTAATGTCACTCACTCTCCCCCCAGTGAATGAAACACCACGGTGACTAAACAGGAAACCATATTGTATTGATCGTGCTGTCACTTGATTATAAATTCTCTCCCTTGCCAGTGTAAAGGCACGCCAGTGTTTGTAAAGCTACCCACACAGTGTCCTTTGGAAACGACACCCACAAAGTAATCGTGCCACCCCTTGTTTATTAACCCGCTGAGTCCCGACCATTTTTTTTACCCAGCCTACCCCCAGATCCTGACCGATTTTCGACTTTTTGTTTTTTGGCTGAAACCTTCGCTTTTGGTGAGAAACATCGATAATTCATAGTGAAATCGCGATCCTGAGGTAAAAAAAATGTTGATACAGGTGTCACTCAACCTTACGTTTTCCTTCTTTTTCAGGGTACCTGGCTAAGAAAACGAACTATGGAAGGGTTGACTAATTCAAACCGTTTTAAATTACGTATTTATTTCATTTATTTGGTACGAATTTATGTGTAGTAAAAGTCTATAATGGTTTTCACACAATAATATAGGCATTTATAAGCATTGTTCACTTACCCAAAACCCCAGTACATGGCACCTTCCTTTACAACATTGCCACCTCAGCACTTCTGTTTGTTTCTACCTCTAGCTTCTTTGTTTCTTTGTCCTCCAACTCAGGAATCACTTTCACCGTGAATTTCGTCATTAGAGAGACTGTGGGGCAACATACCTTTACCGGCTGGGTTGCTGCTAACAGGTGAATTGCCCAGTGTGGGGGGAGGGGGGAAGGGGGGTTAGGAGGGGCCAGGCAGTAACCCCGCTTGACAGCAGGTAGAGGAAGGTCTCCCACATATGCCTACCAAAAATCACCCACGAATGTTGAAAAATGCGCACACAATGGGCCTTGCAATTGCGTGATGTACGATGTACGTCGTTGAGTCTGTCTGCGGAAAAAAGTAGCGACGTACATCGTACGTCGATGGGACTCGGCAGGTTAATCCTCCCCCTCCCCAGTGTACAGGCAAATTAGTCACCGTGTGTCTAGCCATCTCCGAATGTTTCTCTAAAATACCGCAGTCCCCCCTCTCAGTACGCTTTGTGTCTATCGACATAGTGTTAACGTAATTGAACCCTTGTATCAGTGCCATCCAGTGCTATACTATATTCGGATGTTGTAACATGTGTATTTCTGTGTCCAAAGTATAAGTGTAATAGAAGTACAATAAATACTGGGTGTATTCTACCATACTTCCCCTAAGCCAGTATAAAGACAGTTTGTAATTCCGTAAAACCTTGTACTAACCCATCTCCGACAAACCCAGAATCTGTTGTATCTAGTGTTGTAATATTTGTCTCTGGGAAGATATTTGTAATACACGTGTGTAACAGTTCACTGCCTTGTTTTTATGCCCAGTCCTTTCCTTAGAAATGCCAACCTGGTCTTGAATAAGAACCCGCTGTGAGTCTGCGTATTTGACAGGACGAGAAGTCGCCCCTCAGAAACGCGACAGGTAATTAGTTCACCTCTCGCCTACATGTACAAGGGACGAGTAGTCGGCCTCAAATATGTGGCATAACAATTTAGATGGGCACACACATGTATACCACGGCATGTACAGTTCTATACAACTTATGAGCATCAGAACGTCACTGTGACCAATTATCTCAAGTTAGTTATTACCTTCGCATCACAGGTACGGTCACATGAACTTACACTGGTACGTATTCAGTAAATCGCCTTATAACACTTTCACTGTCACTGGATGGGGTCAGAGAGACACACATCCAGACAACAGACAACACAACACAAGAACACACAACACACATACACAGAACAACACGCAACACACACAGCCCCCTCTCACGGTCACATCACACAACACTGACGGGCCCGCTTAATAGTATAAGGCCCGTGCATCCGCTATGCGGATGCGAATCTACAACGAACGAACGAACTGGATGGGGTAGACTTCGTCCAGCAGCGGTGGCGGCAACATCTCTCCTCTCTCACCATGGTCTTATCTGCTTCTGCCTATGACTCGTTGAGGGGGGCAAACCACAGCAGTGCTGGGCCTGCTGGAGGAGAGCAGTTAATTCAGGGCACTGTGAAGTGGTACAGCGTAGGGGTGAAGTACGGGTTCATTTGGCGCCAGGACACTGGTGCTGATGTATTCGTACATCGCTCTGGCATCGCTGCTCCCTCTCCACAGTGCCCCTCTCTCTCGTTAGCCAAGGGCGAGACGGTCGTTTTTCACATCGTCCAGACGTCGAAGGGTCCCGAGGCTAGGGGCATCACCGGGCCGGGAGGTGCTGCTGTGAAGGGCGTTGCTCCTTCACGGCGGTACCCCTCGGCTCGTGGTGGCCGGCCGAAGGATCCCCGACGTTATGGAGGAGTGGACACGATCGTCGCCATGTGCATCGCGACGGCGAAGGCTTTCTGTGGTGGTGACAAGGAGGCGCTGCTTGTTCTTCTCCCCCAGATTTTTTAGAAGAACGGGCTGCCGCGCCTTGTCATCCCTCAGAGCTTCGCTCGTGATGCGCAGCCTGCCCTTCGTCAGGAGCGTCCCTCCACCACTCTGCGGCCTTCCAAACCTCGTTCAACACCGCAAAGAAGGCTGCAGCTTGACGCTCCTCTGACGAGAGCGAGTACCTCCTCCACCACTACTTCTGCTCCGCCCCTGGACGCTGCGCCCTTGCATTCTTCGCCCGTGGACGCCACCAGTGACCAACGCCCGCCGTCAGCAGCCTCGAGGAGGACCGCCTCTCCCGAGCCTTCCATCCTTCGGGACGAGGATGACGTCGCCCCTCCTTCACCACCACCAGCTGCTGTCGTTCGGGCCGCCACTCCCGACGGTGCTCCTGCGGAAGACCTCCAAGCCACTGTGGAGGCTCCTGCATCTCCGTCGCCTCCTCCTGCACCCAGGAAAAAGAAGAGGAAGGGGAAGATATCTCAGCCTCCAGCCGAGGAGATGGAGACAGACTTTCCATGTCTCCCACCCTCTCCTCCTCCCCCTTCCACTTCCTCTGCCTTCGACCAGGACCATGACCAGGACATCCAGCCTTCTCAGGACTCCAGCCTCCAGCCTTCTCAGACCTCCAGCCTCGACCTTGCCACGCTCCTCGACCCTCGTGTTGTCGCCGATGACATTCTCGCCGGATTGAAGAGGACATGCCCTTCACTTTATTACAAGCTCACCACCCCAGTGTATCCTCCAAATTAAAATTAATCAAAATTTCAAGCCAAGCTCCAAGCTTCCCCTGTTATTCTTTGCTATTTACTCTTACGGGCTCTCCACCCTGAGCCCGTGTCACATTCGTGTGACAAATCTCATCATCATCATCATCATCACTGGGTGGTGGGTGTTTTATGATCCCCAAGCTTCTCTGTTTAGTTGTGTTTTGGGAGGCTCGCCTCTCTTGGAGCCCCGACAAGAAGTGTGGGGCTTGGGGCTGGGGCCGAAGAGGACGAGCAAGTGGCCTGGCACTGGCTCCTGGGAGTGCCGGTCAGAGTTCCTGCATCAGGCAGGTCTTGCTCTGGAGTCCTGGGTAGGCCCCGGGGTGTCTGGGGGCCATGGTCCTTCGAACCTGGGGTCGCCGTCGGAGGGGAGCTGCGGCAACTTCCGGAAGGAGGAGTCGTCGTCAGGGTAACGCCTCGGCAACCTAGGGCTGGGAGAGTCCCCGTCAGGACACTTCTGCGGGGACTTCCGTCGAGGGGGGCCACCCTGGAGGGCGCCAAGGCTCTGGGTAGGGCCTTGGCGATGCTCCTCTAGTAGTGGGTCTCCCCTGGGCTCGCCTCCTGTGGGTGAGGGAGCGTGTCCCGACCAGCCGCAGGAAAGAGGGTGGGCCAGGCAAGGGACCTCCTCTACAAGAGATGCCCTAGAGACAGAGGGTGAGGAGTGGACGGTGGCCTGCTTTTCCTCCCCTGTGCGGATGGTGGCCTGCACTGTGGTTCATCTGTCCCGGCGGGCTGGAGGGAAAACACGAGCCGGAGCTCGCTGTACCCTGCCTCCTAGGCCTCCTGTAGATGAGAAGCAGACGGTGGCCTGCTCTGCCTCACGCCCGACACGGACGGTGGTCTGTGTCGCGGTCCTACAGGAGGAAGCAGCAGAGGGGCAGACGGTGGCCTGCCCTGCCTCATTCTCAACATGGAGGGTGGCCTGTTTCGCGGTGCTGCTCTTGGGGGGAGACTGCAGGAGAGGACCTGACAGTGGCCTGCTCTGCCTCAACCCGACACGGATGGTGGCCTGTGTCATGGCCCTGCAGGGGGTTGGCAACTGAAGAGCGGACGATGGCCTGCTCTGCCTCAGACCTGATACGGACGGTGGCCTGTATCACGGCGTTGCTCGGGGTCGTAGAAACAACCCCACCCCTAACCTGGCGAGGATGACTTCCGCCGAGTTTTAGGTGGCTTTTCCTGCTCACCTGGTGCAGCATCGATTGGGAGCGAGAGGGGCACTGGGAACTTGGACAGGTGTGTTGGTCCTCCCCGGAACCGCTCAGTGTCGGTGGCGCACCACCGTTGGTCCCTCCTAGGCTGGCGGTGTCGCTGTCGTCTGCTGCTGTGGAATGCCCAGCTGCATGCATTTCAACACTGAATAATGCAAACTGTCAATTTTTAAATACACAGTACATACATTCTGAAATGCCCACACTGATGGAAGACCTAGGGAGCGGTGGCCAACACCCACCCCACAGAGGAACAACAGGGAGGGTGACGAAACACCCACCCTAGGAGGAGGCCACTGGAAGGCTATAGGGGGCACAGAGGCCCAGGGCTAGATAGGCCTACGTCCCCCACTACCTTGCACCCCTCTCACCCTCAGCTAACACCACCCAGGGAACGCAGTCCCGGCAGACTAGTCTCCAGCCGGGCCAGCTCTCGCCAGGATCGAGGTTGGCACTGCAGCCCAGACAGCACCGCAGTAACAGCCACCATCCACACTGGGAAGGAAGAGACGGCCATCATCTGCTCTTCGGCTGTTACCCCCTGCAGGACCACAGTGACGGCCACCGTCCACACCGGGAAGGAAGGGACAGCCATCGTATGCCCTTTGCCTGCAGCCACTCCTGCAGGCAGCACCACGATGACGACCACTGACCGTGTCGGGAAGGAGAGGACAGCCACTGTACGCCTCTCGGGTGCAAACCTGGAGAAGGGCAGAATCACGGTGACGGCCACCATCTGTGCCGGGGAAGGATCAGCCACCGTCCAACATTCGTCTGCCACCTCTACAGGGAGCAACGCGGTGATGACTACCGTCGGGACCGGGAAGGAAGAGAAGGCCACAGTATGCCCTTCGCCATTTGTCCCAGGGGTTGGAGGAACTGCGGTGACAGCTACCATCTTCGCCAGGGAGGAGGCGGCCCCCATATGTCCCTCATCCCCTACTCCTGTGACTTCCCCTACAGAGGACTTCCCTTGCTTGCCTCACCGCTCCAGAGACTGAGCAGGACACCCTTCTCTCTCACCCCATAGAGACAGTTCCCAGGAGGAGTTGCAGCTGGAGGAGATCTGGTGAGGCCCCGTGGTGAGTCTGAGGATCCGCGCCCTACAGCCAGGGCCCCGACAACGCCCCCCGCTGTTGGACTCCTGGAGGAAGGGATGCCACAGGCAGCACCTGACAGCGACTCAGCCTGAGGGAGACTGCAGCCCTCGGACCCCAAGGGGCACCCCCAGGACCCCTGGGCATGACCTTCCCAGCCCCATCAACCAGTGATCCACCTCCAGGAGACAAGTGCACCTGCTCGCTCTATTGGGCCCTAGTCCCAAGAACTGAACTCCCCACCGAGGTCCCACCAGGAGAGGGCCTCTCTCCACGCCATGCAGCAGCCCAGTCCGGACGACCTGGCCCTTGGCAGTGGTCCCGTGCCCCCTGCGAGAGGACACACCTGACGGGACCCCTTCCACACCTGGCCGACACCTCTGAGCAGCCCAAGCCTTCAGCAGCCCAGGCCAGAGTCCCCTTGTCCTGACTGTGCCCTTAACCTGTATAGTGTACTGTGTGGATATTGTATTTGTATTGTGTGAACTTAAGGTAATATACGTGTAAGGTTGGTTGATCCGAGTTTTTATGCCCTGTTCCTTTAGTTGTATGCATTAGACCCGGTTTAGAAAAGAACCCCAGATCAGTCGCTCGTCATCAAAGGACAAGGAGTTGAACTTCGAACACGCAGCATAACACATTTTCTCTTCAGTTTTCATATTTTAAATAAACATTAAAGTGGCAACTTTTTGCTGAGATGTCTATTAAATGCAAGGTATTATACAATTAAAACTCGGCCAGGTAATGTAATTTCGTCATTAATACAAATCAAAGGGTAGCCTAGTGGCAAAGTTATAACACTAGTAATAAAAGTAACTACGCATTTTTTTTCTTCCTGGCACACCAGTGCAAGCCATCAATTACCTTTGTACATCAGTTGATAGAAAGAAGATTGTTATGCGTTGTGTCTTATGGTGTGACTTCTCACTCCGTAACACACAGGCTCAAACCTCAGGTTTTCTGCTGTGTCTAACGGCGTGACTTCTCACACCGTAAGTCAACGGCACACCGTAAGCCCGGCACGACCGGGCTAGAACATATACCAAAGGAACAGGGCAAAAACACAGGCAAACAAGTATTGCACATATATTAACCAGATTGACGGATGCAATACAATATAGATTATTTCATGTGGCACTTACAGAAATCCCTTACAAGACATTGAGGCAACACACAATATAGCAAGAGTGGCACACGGGGAGTAATGAGTCAGTGGCTCACTAAGTGTCCTGATTGGGGCCGCACATAAAGTTCTGGCCTTCTTCCGGCCTAATACTAGTCTTTAGGTGTCTCTCCCTCGTTTCAGTTTGGGGACACTGAACTTGGCACTGGTGAGAGTCCATTGAGAGTCACTGGGGAAGTCACTGCTTATTTCAGTCATGAACTGAATGAGGGAGATATGGGGGGGGGGATGTCACTCACTGAGGGAAGGGGAATACACAGAGGTCACACGAGGGGGGCAGGAGGGACGTCACAAAGGGACCAGTTTCACTGGGGGAAGTATGTGGTTTTAACACAGTGCGGGAGTCACGGCTGGAGGAGGGGACAGACACGCTCTCGGAAGGTTCAAGTGGCGGCCCGGTGTAGGAGGGGGGCCAGCTGGAGATGGTGGAGTCGCCTCACGTCGGGGACGTCCCGTAGGCGTCACGGGAGGCCTGCCTCGGGTCCGTCGGGAGGTGGCCTCGGGAGTAGTCGGGCTCTCAGGACTAGGGCCGAACAGGCCAGGAGGTGAGTGGCCCTACGTATGGCTCGAGCCGTCGTCGGAGTATGCAGAGGATGCCTTGTGACCCAAGGGATCCTGGAGAGGAGGGCGCGTCCTTTGGTGCTCGAGGACTGCGGTCTCGGGAGGAGGAGACCGTCAGGAGTCGCCTGCAGCCACGGTGCCCCTGTGAGTCCATCAACACTGACAGCCGGGACAAGGGCCGCTGGGCAGACTGGATCCCTGCAACAGGTCCACTCCATGACGAACCTGTAGGGGAGAGAGCTCTGCCCCGGGTGGTGAGGGGGAGAGTAGAAGGGCGTCTCGCTCGGCCACAGGAGGGTTGGGCCTAGCCAGAGACTTGCTTCTCTACAGGAGCCTCCGGCTTCATGGAGGAGGGGGAGCCTGAACCCACTCCCTCAGCTTGGCAAGCCCTACGGATGCCGCCGCAACCCCACGCCAGGGAAGGAGGGGATCCGGCGGATGCTCCTCGGGACTGACAAGTCCTGCAGATGTTGCCAAGTCACCCTGACGGAGGAGAGGGAGAAGGGGATCCGGCGAATGCTCCTTCAGCTGGGCAAGCCCTGTGGATGCTGCCGAGGGGCTGTTTGTTCCGAGGGCGGCAGGAGGGAGAGATCCAGTGGATACTCTCAGTTGGGCAGGTCTGGCGGGCATTACCACACTCATGCGGGGGGTCTGGCACAGCTGCAGCATACCCGGCGGATAATTCTGCAGTGGCAGGTCCAGCGGACGCTACCACAACTCTGCTCCCTATCTTAGGATGGGCAGGAGAGATCCAATGGATGCTCCCGCACCAGCTAGCCTGATGGGCGCAACCGTACCTCCGCTCCTGAAGGTGGGTGGCAGACGAGGAGGAACCAGCGGTTGCTCCCTCTTCAGCAATTCCAGCGGATGTTGCTGGGCCGCCACGTGGGACTGCTTTAGGGCAACTCCCACCCCGAGTCTGGTGATGGCTGTTACGGGTGGAGAGTAATGTTCCCGGACTGCAACCTCGGGTCTGGTCCGGTTGCGGGGAGGAGGGGCTTATGGGAGAAG